>JADHKS010000001.1:877767-1148637 GCA_019925295.1 Sporothrix pseudoabietina | reverse complement strand
GTGGGTCGCGCCGTATTATAGTAAATGATTCCCCCCCCCCCCCCCCCCCCCTCCCCCAACACGCCACAGGCGCTGACCGGTGCCGCAGCCTTCAACGCCTCACTCGCCGTGTTCGGCATCCTTCTCGCCAAACGCATGCCGGCATATTCTACTGACCTCGAAGCCATTTCCATCTCCGAGCTGCGGTCCTTGCTCGGTCTCGCAAAGGATATTTTGCACGGCCTCAACAATGGCAACAAGACCATTACACGCTGCAGCAGCATGTTGTCAGGGCTGCTGGCTCAGCTGGATGCTGGCAGCACGTCAGGTAATTACGGACCAATCTACCATCCCCCTGCCTGCTTGCTGTTTGCTGTTTGCTGTTTGGCGTTTGGCTAACCTGTTGACCTTTTAGCAGTCGACGGTGCCGACTTAGGCCAAGTTGCGCCCTCCTCCCTCTCGCCATCAAGCGTATGGTCGTATCAGATGATGGATCCCGTCCTGTTTGCTTCGGACCTTTCCTTTGGCATCGGCAGTGGCCTCGTCAACTACGACACGAACATATCAGGCGCCTTTGAGACACACCTGAACCCAACTTGAGGTACAGGATGCTGCTCATCTCTGCAAGTATTCGTTGTATATGTGTTGTCACCAGGCGAGATAGTTCATCCAGACGAGCATTCAAGCGGAGGCATGCATTTTTCGTCAGTATGAGCAAAGACTTGTCAACAATGGCCATGTACAAAAAAGCAATATCAACTCCTCCACCGCCAAGATAAAAATAATCAAAAATAAAATACTAAAAAAATTTGAAAAAAGTTTGAAAAAAAAAATACATCAAGACAGGTCAACTGTGCCAATACGTCCCATATCGCTATTTCGCTATTCCTTGGCCGCCAACGTTGGCGGTTTCATGTCCTTGGCATCAACCCAGTTTCCGTGCAAGCCCGCGCGAAGCTTGACGGGCAGGTACACAACGGCTTGTGCCTTGGACGTATCGCGGGTGTCGACAATGTGCAGCTCGCTGGACATGGTGGCATAGTTGTTGACGAGCACCATGAGCCAGCCGTCACCCTCCGGGGCGTCGTCGGAGCGGTTGATGAAGACGGGCTCCTGTACCAGGTGTGTCACACCCGGGAAATAGGTGGCGACCGCGCCGGTCGTGTAGTCGAGGATGCCGAGCGAGTTGTAGAGCGGATGACCACCGCCGACATTGGCCATGACGGTGGCGAAATCCGTGCCGAGACTCGGCTCCATCTTGTCAAAGAAGCACTTGGTGTGCTTCTTCATGGCCACGCGGTCGTCGATGCGCGGGAACTCACAGTCCTCCTTGACGAGGACCTCGGGCTCCGGCAGGTCCAGCGTGTCGGACTGCGGATCAAACGTATAGCGCACGAGGCGCGCCTGGATCGTGCGGGGGTCCGGTGCGTTTCCTTGTGCATCCGGCCACCAAAAAAAGACATTGCGGTCCGTCAATGGAAGATCAATGATGATCTCGCCGGCATCGTTCTCGTATGCGTTGACACTATGGCCTGGGAACGCATTGGGAGCGCGGAACCACTGCGGGGTGTTAGCCATGGCCGAGGACAGTTCAAGACGGTGTGGCCACGTTGTGGTGTACTTGCCTTGGCATTCGCGGCCGTCGCGCCATGGCGTGGGATAACACCAATATAAAAAGGCGTCTGAGGGTCCCACTGCCAGTGCTCCCCTCCCGCCTTTAGGCGCTCGATGTCGCAGGTCAAGGGGATCATGGGGAAGAGGACCTGTGGAAAAGACGTGTCAGCAATGTACATTGTTAGACGTTAAACGGCTTTTTTTTTCTCTCTCTCTCTCTCTCTTTTCTTCTTTGTTTCCTCATATCAGCGTACCCAGTTCTCGGTAACAGCAAAGTCATGGATCATGCCCACAACGGGAGCCACGAGCCACACTGTCTCCTTGACGACGCCATTGGGCGATACGGTAAAGTAGCAGACGTCTGGTGTGCCGTCACCGCGCGCTTCGTAACCAAAACAGACGAGATCGCCAGTCACCTGGTCCAGCTTCGGGTGCGCAGTAAACGTCAGGCTCGGCAGCTGGCCGTGGAAGTCCTCGATGCCGTAGGTCTCGAGCGTGTCGGGGTCAAGGGAGTACGGCGGAGAATCCTCCTTGCAGGCCAGCAGGCGGCCGTTGAAGTAAAGGACATTTGTGTTGGCCGTGCTGCGAATCTGGAACTCGACCGCGTCGGTAAATCGATTCCGGTACTTGCCTGTTTGTTTGGCCTGGTCAGCCACCGAGTACGTTTATTAAATCACTAAAAACACATGATACACGGACGACATTGGAGGAGATTGTTGGCTCACCAAATAGTGCCTTTTGTGCGGCGCGCTCTTTGAGAAACTTCTCGGTGCGCACATACCGCTGCTTGAAGTGACAGTGGCCATCCTTGATGCGGAACTGGCTAATATTGCCGTCGCCATTGAACCAAGGGTCGTCCTCGATTCGCGGCGGTAATTGGGGGTCCGGCATAACACGGTAAAAGGTGCCATCAATTTCGGGCGGGATTGTGCCCTTCACCTCAAGGTTGCTGACTTCGCCCTCGAAGCGACACGGCTTCATGAACGCCGAGAACTGAGGCCTCTGCGGGAACATCTGTGCCTCCGGCGAGGACTGGCTCTTCAAGTGTACCGCCATGATAGTCTAGTCGTCAAAGGGTCAAAGGGTCAAAGGGTCAAAGGGTCAAAGGGTCAAAGGGTCAAAGGGTCAAAGGGTCAAAGCGGAAAGGGAAGCAGAAAGGGAAGCGGAAAGGGAAGCAGAAAGGGAAGCAGAAAGGGAAGCAGAAAGGGAAGCAGAAAGGGAAGCAGAAAGGGAAGCAGAAAGGGAAGCAGGGAAGCAGAAAGGGAAACACAGGAGGAGGATCAGTCGTATTAAAGCTTACGCGACTCCTCGTCTTGATTGTCTGCCGCTGTATCTCGTCGGTCGCATGGTTTTGCGAGTTTGGCCTTGGAGGTAGTGCCGAGGCGGGGTTTACCTCAAGGCGCGGCCTGGCCTGGGGAACTCCCGGGGAACTACCCGACAAGATTACCCCACATCACACCAATGCTCGTCTGGGTGTAATTAGTGCCCTCCATGTGCCCCTTCATCTTCTTCCCCGCGTGCGGGTATATACCCGTGCCGGGTCCGGAGTGGCACTCGGGGAGACAATGTGTCTTGCTAAGGGTAGCCCCCCCGGGGTCACAAGAGCACAAGAGCACAGGAGCAAATAACTGGCTTGCCAAATTGTTCAACTGTGGGCAACTGTGGGCCTGCGCAGACAGAGGACTGCGGAGAGCAAACGGGGTAGTGGCGGACGAGCTATGAATAATTTGGTATATTTGTACGGGGTATATTTGTATATCATATTATGCAGGGCCAACTCTTGTTTCGACTTTGTCTCCCAAGTATGCAACTCTCTGGCAACTCTCTGGCAACTCTCTAGGAACAAATCTCAAATCTCAAATCTCCAACCATGGCTTCCCCGGTCGACTACGCCGGCTTCTTCGACTACGTCAGCAGTGCCATCGGGGCTGACAACGTCTCACGCGATGGTTCGTCCGGTGCCCTCGCCGGACCGAGCGGCCAGACTGCCTACGGCGACTTGTACCCTCTCGGTGTCGAGCGTGGCAAGGCGCCTGTGGGTGCTGTTCGTCCACAAACGGTACAGGAAGTCCAAGACGTGCTGCAAGCAGCTAACAAGTTTGGCGTGCCTCTGTGGGTCGTGTCGCGGGGCAAGAACCTAGGGTATGTTCTTTTTGATGTTCTTTTTGATGTCCTTTTTTATGTTCTTTTTGATGTTCTTTTTGATGTTCTTTTTTATCCTTTTAATCTTTTGACCCTGTTGATAAGTTTGTTCTTTATTCTTCTAACACATTGCATACAGCTACGGTGGCACAGCAGGTGTGCTCAGGTCCAGCGTTACGCTGGACCTCCACCGTATGAACCGCATCATCGAGATTAACGAGGAGCTCGCCTATGCTATTGTCGAGCCCGGAGTCTCCTTCTTCGATTTGTACGAGGAGGTCGCCCGGCGTAAGCTCAAAGTGTGGCCGTCGGTACCGGCAATCGGCTGGGGCTCCGTTGTCGGCAACACACTGGATCGCGGCTTCGGCTACACGCCGGACGGCGAGCACGCCAGTGCCCAGTGCGGTATGGAGGTGGTCCTGCCGAATGGCGAGGTGATGCGCACTGGAATGGGTGCTATGACCGACAGCAAGCTATTTGCGCTGTACAAACCGTATGTGACGAAGACACTCGGGCTGGATCAAGGCAAGAAGGCAAGAAAAATAAATAAGCAAGAAGCACTGCTGACTCCAACTCTCTTAACTCCCCTAGTGGTTTTGGTCCAAGCGTCGACGGCCTCTTTGTTCAGTCCAACTTGGGTACGTCCTTGGCACTATCATGATCCTGCCCATATATATCCCATATATATCCCATATATATCCCATATATATCCCATATATATCCCATATATATCTGACTTTTTTCCACCTCTTTATGTATCGTCACCAAGATTGGCATCCACATGACACCGGCGCCGGAGGCGTTTTGCAGCGTGACGGTCAGCGTCAGCGAAGAGGCGGACCTGGTACCACTGATCGACAAGCTTGGCGATCTGCTGCGGCGGCGTATCATCACCAACTCTCCGTCCGTGTCGAACGTGTTCCGACAGCTGGTAGTCTGCCCGGACCCAGAGGTCGTGGCCGAGACCAGGAAGCTGGTGGGGCAGGACAAGGCGGTGCCGTACGAGACAATGGAAGCGCTCCGCAAGCGTTTCGGCTGGGGCTTCTGGAAGGCTGACTTTGCGCTCTATGGCACGCCCGAGATTGTGAATGCCCAATTGCAGGCTGTGCAGCGTGCCTTTGCGCCACTCGCGGGCGCACGCGTGGTATCCAAGTCCTTCGCGTCCTCGCCTGCAGGCGCACTATCGGCGCACGACATTGGGCCCGAGGAGATCCCGCACGCCGGTGCGCCAACGCTGGCACCGCTTATGATGATGAACTCGCGCGGCGTTGGCTGCGGACACATCTCCTTCTCGCCGCTCATCCCCCCCTGTGGCCGCGACATGTACGAATGGTACCTCGCTGCCAAGGCCATGACATCTGCCGCACGCTTTGATTTCTTTGCCGACTTCCACGTCTATCCACGTTACGTTATAGCCATCAACCTCGTTGTTTTTGCAGACGCCGAGCGTGACCGCGTACACGGCCTGTTTCGGGAGCTGCTCGATGACGGCAAGGCCCGTGGTTACAGCGAGTACCGCACGCACGTCTCTTTCATGGACGAAGTGGCCGAGCATTTTGATTTCAACAATGGCGCCCTGCACCGCTTCGTTGGCAGCATCAAGGACATGGTTGACCCTAACCACATCTTGTCGCCTGGCAAGTCGGGCATCTGGGGCAGCGGGGTACGCAACGTACAAATCCGGACCATAGAGTAACACGGCCCCCGTAATTATCTATTCATGTGTTATATAAAAATCAGTCCGATCCTGATATTTTTAGGACATGTAGATAGTCACCGCTCAGGTCCCTGAAGCGAACTTTGCTTCGGCACCGGACGTGTCCAGGAGGTGTATCTCCTATGAGTCATAAAATCAAACATTACGTTGTCACGCAAGGTATCTTGATTAATGCAGATTTTATAAGGACAGTGGGATTCCACACTTATCCCACCGCTATCCCCCAGTATGACCAACGTGACCGCCGTGGCATGTTTATGTTCTTGGACATCTCTCAATTTCAGTGCCAAATACAGACAGCAAAAAGACACAGCGTTGATACGGGCTTTGCTGGTTGATGTCCAGTAAAAGCTGTTCATCATAAAGAGACTGGCAGAATATGTGGTACGATACTCAATGATAGGGTATTCGATTTACCCCTGGATGAAGGCAACCTGTGAGAGAGACTGTTTTCTTCCTTAATTCCCTTCAGTTTTTTCCTTTATTGTGTCTTTTTTCTTTCTTTTTTTTTCTTTTTGGTTCTCGGTCTTTCGGTCTTGGGAATTCCGAGAAGCTGATCCGGGCGTCAACTGCCATTATTGTGAGCCTTTTTCTACTGCATAAGCAATGAGTAGTGGTCTAGTTTGCTAAGCATATAAGCATATTTGCGGCGTTCAATGAGATGGCTCGTTGGGAAAGAGTATTGTCATTGACAGCGTCGTGTGATTTGTGTCATTGATTGTGTTTAGTTTTTGTCATTGACAAAGGATCTGAAGGTTGAAGATACACAGAACAATAGCACAAGCAATCCAATGACTAATGACGTGGTGACTGCAGCTTAACACAGCTTTATTATCTAATCCCAGGTACGACTTGAACCTTCTGTTGACTGAAACAGATATCTAGGATGCTGGTGTCCCAACCCCGAATTTAGGACAGAAGCAAGTATGTCTTGGCCAACCTGAGTTGCCCCGTGGGGTCCGTGGTCCGTGGTCGTAACAGTTACACCTCATTCCCCTCTCCTGAATAACATGCTACCTTTACATTCAATAAAGTATCAGGCAGAGCATTCGTACCGGCTTCTGTAAATTCAATGCTTTGCTTATATACCGTATCGGGCTTAAAGCGAAGAAGGAACATCGATAACGTGATCTTTTGCTCAATAATAGACAGACTAAGGTATCAAACAGACATTAGTATCTTTCCTACCAGGTTATCGGGTCCAGGATATTTGTTCTTACTTTTGTCCAATGCACTGTCTAGTTCCACGCGAGAAGGGGTGGAAATAGGAGAGCCTTTCACTTTTCTTTTCGTCAAGTCCGAGCCACCGATTTGGGTCAAAGATTTCTGGCGATGGGAAGACATTCGTGTCGTGAAGCAGGTACAGCAGTGATGAGCTGATGATAGTCTGACAAGAAAGTTAGAGTCTTTAGATCGCCACAAGAAACAGAAGCAGAAACAGAAACAGAAACAGAAAAAAGCAGAGACGATCGGTTGCAACGTACCCCTGGTGGGAAGAACCGCCCGTTAAAAGTCCAGCCTCCGGGAGGGACCTCTCGCGGCAGTCTGCCACGTACGGGTGAGCTTAAACGGAGCCCCTCTTTGATGCAAGCATCTAGGAATGGTAGCGCATCTAGATCGCTGAACGATGGTCGGGACTCTTTGGTTGGCATGACGGTCATCACTTCTCGACGGAGCTTCTCATAGAGATCGGGCCGTTGGAGGAGTTCGTGTGTCGTAGTGCTCAGAGACACTGCGGTTGTGTCCGTGCCGGCAACGAGCATGAGAATGCCTTCCGAGACCAAATGATCGTCGGTGAGGCTGAGAGAGGTTTTGGATGCATTCGATATCATTGCCTTGAACAGCGTCCACTCTGCACTTTTCGGTGTCCGCATGATTTCCAGTCCCTTTTCGGCCGTCTGCATTATCAATCAATCAATCAATCAGTTAGCAATGTGCAGCCATTGGAGACGTTGTGTAGCATACCAAACACATACCAGACCGATCTTCGAGATTGGGTTGGGGATGGCTTCGAGTCTGTAGTAGGTTGCCCACCGAAGCAACTCGCGAACTGTGGGGAAGTTTTGGAGCTATCAAAACATTAGCAAGACTACCCATGTCTGGCCCGGCAGCAAACTTGTGAGGGAACTGCACACGTACAAACGTGATGGCTTTGTTGGCACGAATGATGTCGTCGACAATAGGAGACTGGAAATCCTCTAGATCCAACGACCCAGGTGCCTCGCCGAACATAAACTCGGAAATCAGGTCTAGTGTCATACAGTGGAATGCACTGAGCAGGGGAAACTGCTGTTTGTGCTGCGCCATGGTGGTAATCCGGTCCATCAGCTGCTGTGCCAAGGCGTAGATCTTGTCCTCGTGCTGGAGGATAGCCGACCGGGAGAAAGCGGAGGACATGAGCCGCTTGTCTTGCAGGTGATGCGCTCGATCGCGCAAGGTGAACAAGTTTTCCTCTTGGTCAGTGAAGGCATGGTAAAAGTATTTGGCCTTGGGAAACTTTGATGACTGGCTGTAGATATCCTGGAAAGCGGCAATATCGTTGACTGATACTTCATCCGGTGCAATGCGTACAAGGGACCCTGTCCAACAGTATTAGCATCTCCATACAAGATTACGTGGAGGGGGAGTTGGGTCCATGACGTACCGTGACGCTTGTGTAATTCCATGATGGTCTTGTGCGCATCTTGCTTTACCTCGTGCGCGAAGAGCCACCATCGGGAAGACACGGCGAGGAACGGGCCTGGGATATCGCTAAGGGGGTGGAAAAACACATTGTAGATGGCCTTGACGATGGTGAAAAGAATGAAAAACGCAGCCAACAGAGCCAAGCCACCGTAGACGTTGAGATAGTAGACCATGATGGCGTATATTGGTTGTTCTAACCCAGGATGAATATTGCAGATAGGTCTTCTAGACAAGGAGCCGATAGGATCATATAGTCGGTGTGACTCGTTGGAGACCAATTTCCATGGGTCTCTATAACTTAAGACAAGGCGCATGAGCTACAAAATATTTGCGTTCACGGGGAAGCTCCCGATGCTTAGCGGGGAAATACAAACGGACCTTACTCGAATCTCCCTGCATCACGGGGATGCTCCCGATGCTTAGCTGGGAAATATGAGCGGGCCTTGCCCGAATCTCCCTGTTCCCCGGACCCCACAAATGTGTGTATGGACTAAGAACCCCGCACATTCCCCGTGGTTTGCGTACTACTCGAACCTTTACGACGTACATGGCGTCCAGAAAAATATTTGTACTCACGGGGATGTTGCCGATACTTATATTTCCCGGCTAAACGGACCTTACTCGAGTCTCCCGGCTCCCCGGACCCCACAAATGTGTGTTTAGACTAACTCCGTAAACTCCCCGGGGTTTGCGTACTACTCGAACCTTACATGGCGTCTAAAAAAATATTTGTATTCACGGAGATGCTCCCGATGCTTAGCCGGGAAATACAAACGCACCTTACTCGAATCTCCATGCTCCCCGGACCCCAGATATGTGTGTACGGAGTACGTCGTATGGACTAAGAACCCCGCAAATTCCCCAGTGTTTACGTACTGCTCGAACCTATATATGGCGTCTTTCTACCATCGTAAATCTATTGCGACTGTTATGTAGTCGTTTTTATTTCTGGTTGTGCCTCGTTGCAATTGACGATATAATATATACACTAGCAAGCAACACAGCCCTTTTAAACGCAATGTCCGTTCAGACGTGGCCTCTATCTGTGTCAGAGACGGCGCTTGCTGCTCTTGGTCTTGTGAGCAGCCGTCTATTCAATTCCTTTTTCTGACTGACCTCACGCACTGACCCTACCGACATAGATTTTCTTGTGCAAAGTGCTACACAACACTCTGCTCAATCCACTGCGCTACATTCCCGGCCCCTTTGTGGCCAAGTTCTCATCGTTCTGGATTGTCCTGCAATGTAGAAGAGCACGGCGGACCGACGCAGTGGTCCAACTGCACCACAAGCATGGCGACTTTGTGCGCATCGCTCCGAACCATGTGTCCATCACCGACCCGAGGGCCCTCAAGGAGATCTATGGACACAACACCGGCTTTCTCAAGGGCCCCTTCTATGCGGCCTTCCACCAGGTCCAGCCGGTCATCTTCAATATGCGAGACCCCGTCGCACACCAGAGACGGAGGAAGCTCGTCAACCCGGCCTTCTCTCTGTCTAACCTAAAGGCATTTGAGCCAGAGGTGAAATCCAACCTGCTGAAGATGAAGAGGAGCTTCTTCAGAATAGCCCAGTCTGACAAGCCGACTTTGGATTTCGGCTTATACTGCAAGTCCCCCTTTATCCCCAATGTTGTCTCTTTTCTGTCCCGATGCAAAGTATCACTCTTCTAACTATAAGCTGATAGCCAACTATCTGGCCTTTGACGTGATTGGCGACTACGCATTCGGACATCCCTTTGGCTTCTTGGACCGGGAGTTTGATCATCTCGGCCTAATCGAGGCCATTGATGCCAGGGGCGAGGTGGTGAACGCTCTAGGTCACCTACCCGGATGGATTCGGCCGTACATGAAGTACAACGTTGCCGACAGCTTCTGGTATAAGGGCTCCGTAGCGCTGGCCCACCTTGCTGGCATCGGGCGAGAGGCATTCTTCAAGCGACGGGCCGAAATGCAGGAGGAGCGTAAGGACTTGCTGAGCTTCTTGTTTAAATCCAAGAACACGGATGCGGGCAGCGACTTGACGGAGAGCGACATCATCGCTGAATCAATCAGTTTCATCGTTGGCGGCAGCGATACGACCAGCAGCAGCATGACGCATTTTGTGGACTTTGTCTCACGCGATCCTAAGCTCCAGAAGAGGCTGCAGGACGAGCTGGATGAAGCCTTCCCTGATGCCGAGACCGACGAGGCCTGGGTAGCGGATTTCGGCATTGCTGACAAGCTGCCTTTCCTGATTGCCACTTTGCGCGAGACCATGCGCCTGCGGCCGACCAGCTCGACTGGCCTAGAGCGTGTCACACCACCCGGGGGAAAGACTGTGGCGGGTGTCAACATTCCTGCAGGAGTATGCAACCCCCCCCCTCCCCCGTACACCATCCTCCGTCTGCTATACCACTCCCTTTGCTGACCTGAATGAAATAGACACTGGTCAGCGTGCCGACCAGAGCCATCATGCACGACCCTCGCATCTTCAAGGTTTGTCACCCGTGCAGGTATTTTACTACAGCTCCATGCTTGGACCACCGCAGCTGACATGGCTGTTCGAAACGATGTAGGACCCCCACGAATTCAATGTTGAACGCTGGCTTCAGCCCAATGTCGCGGAACTGCTGGAGTACTTCCAGCCTTTCTCCCTCGGGCCCCGGTCTTGCATTGGACGAAAGTAGGTGTTTTCCTTCCAGGCTTTATCAGTTTGTTTAGTTTGTTTGAAATGGATATTAACGTAAATAGTTTTGCTTGGATGGAGATCATCAAGACACTGGCTACGATCTTCCGCCTATTCGAGTTTTCCAGGGTGTCCAACGAGCCTACCGAACTGCGGGAGGGATTCTTCGTTAAGGCGAAGGAGTGTACAGTCCGTATTTCTTTGCGTCAGGCGGCTACAACAGCCAGCGGTTCGGTTTGAGTTTCCTCTTAGCCCTAAATCGCTTGATTCAGGGTAACGACAGTCTCTGTTTTTGTGGAAATGGATGTGGAGAGCAGGTGGTGCGGTCAAGGCTAATGTCTATATAGTTGCCTTGTAAATGGGAGGTATCGTATGCGTTTGACAAATCGCCATAGCACTGGCAAGCACAAGTGGAATACACACAAATTGCCCTGTACAAGAACCAACGGTGCTCGTGGAATGCGGAACGTGGGACGGATCAGCTCTTCTGTATATAAACTCTCTCATACTCGTACATTGGTTAATAAATGCGCAGTGTTACCGCGCACTCTCTCGGAGAGCTCAAATTTCTTATCATGCATTTGTCAAGCAATTTGCCGAGCCATTTAACATGTCCCCACAAGCAAGACGGAGGAGTAACGTCGAATGTGCGGGGAAATCTCTTAGCTCGGCTTGCACGACTTTGACGCCCAGCTACCCAGCTTGACCTTTACAGCCCACCCGAAGCAGGACCCGGTCACAAGGGAACTGATCTGCTTCGGCTACGAGGCTCGTGGCGACGGCACGCCCGGCATATGTTACTCGGAAGGAAGGAGAGAGAAAGGGGAGCCTGATGGACACCTGGGTACACCCAGGATAAGCTTCTTCGTCCTCCCGTCCTGGGCCCCACCCACTCACAGGCCTTGTGATGGACAACAGAGCAAGACTGCAACGGTGTTGGGCAGATGGGCCACATGAACCAGAAACCAGACGTCCAGACGTGAAGGACAAGAGATGTGCGACAGGGTAGAGGCACGCCACAACCTTAAACACCTTCCCAATCAGGAAGGCCGCCGAAAAGAGCAGGACCTATGAATAATTCTACATGTCTACATGCAGCCAGTGGTAGGACAAAAAGGCAACAAGATAAGCGAGAGCAAACCAAACAGATCCATCACCCTTTCATGATTATGTGTTTCGATATGTCTTGATATGTCGACATGTTCGTAATTGTATTTGTTTATCTCGTGAGCTGTTATCATGCGCGCCATTTGACGGATCCGTTTGCAAGTTTGGCAAGCCTGACAACCCCTGCAATCCGTCTGATCCGTACAATCCGAGCTTTACAAACGCCTTGCATGCATCTCTCATCTCCCTTTATGACCTTCCATAATCGTTGCGATCGGTTCACCAAGGATTCCAACCGTATGTTCCTCTTTTCCTCTTTTCCTCTTTTCCTCTTTTCCTCTTTTCCTCTTTTCCTCTGTGAACTCGGCACTTGCCGTTTGCTGCCTTGTCTTTGCCCCTTTCATGTGAATGCTCCTTCCCAGTTCATCCCACAAAAAGAAAGTCGACAATGATCGACACCAGTAGTGTTTCAAACGCCCCGACACCAGATATCCGACTACTTTGTACGAACTCGCCGAGGAGATGCAAGCACGGTGAAGAAGAAGAAAAATGCCCAAACAAGTTTCGTGATGCACGGATATGTTTAGCCCCCAATGGAGACGATGTGGAGTGGACTGTTTACACCGATAACACGCAGAGTACGAAGGCACGGTCGACCTTTCATGCCCTCCCTCTCTGGGTTCGGTGCCCAGTCCGTCCACTTCGCTTTGGCCTTTGAAGGTCTTGCTCTTTTACAATTGAGTTTCCCACTGTCGAGCTGTTTTCGGCTCTTGTCCCACCTCAATGTTTTTCACTGATCAGAATAGAACACTTTTAATCTCGTTCCATCTTTCAACTCGAGATATATGATACATACACAAGAATAAGCGTTATGTAAGAGCAAAAGAACAATGCCAGTCGCGAATGTAAATTTGGTTCTGTGTAGCGAACTCGGCAGATATCTCGACAAGTACCGGGAATTTTGCCTTTAATCTTGCATCTTGTCTTTAGCGTCCGGATCCGGAGGACCACAAAGCGCACGTTGCTTTTTCGGTGGATAAGAACGGCACCTGCGCTTGTCCAGCGATGCACTGAAGCGGGCCATGGACAGTGCCAGCGGGTGTTCTGCCTCGACATGCGGCGCCCTGGCATCGCAGTCGTTTGTGACGGCCAACCGGTGCCTTGTCAAACGGCAAGTCAAGAAGATGTCGAAGGGTGTAAGTCGTCAGGTTTTGTGCAACGCAACGCAACAAGAAAAAAAGAGAGAAGAAAAGAAAAGATAACAGAACAGGGCTCCAACAACTTCCTGGCGATGAATCAATGAGCAGTGTGATGTAACGCTTTTTCGACGGAAATTCTTGCTTTATTTCTGACAGACGTCGAGGCGACAAGTGATTGTCGGATATGTCTTATTTTGATTACCCAAATAGGAAATGCATCGGACATCGCCACGTTCTCATCGACGCGAGTCCGCCTACTTTCCTAAATCGAGTCGACAACTTGTGTTCACACGCGCCAAAATGAACGATTAAAGATTACAAATGACCACATTTTGGACATAAAAAGAGGACCATACTTTCGGAAATAAACTCACTTATCGGCGTACGGTTCATCGAACGCCTTTATTTTTGTCATTTCTGTGTCATTATGAGTTTTTTTTTCTTCATAGGATCTCAAAAGCAAGGAAGTACCAGACATAAATCCGTTGTCCCCGTCCTTGCGTAGTGTACTGAGCAGAACCAGACGGTATAAAAGCAGTGCCAAAGTCTCTTGGCAAACAATTACTACAACAGTCCATATTAAATACACCCACCTACGTCTTCACCATGGCCCCTTCTACATTCAAAAAGCTCCAGGGCCGGCACGTCCTCGTCATTGGCGGTACTTCAGGCATCGGCTACGGTGTTGCCGAGGGCGCATTAGCTGACGGTGCCCGTGTTACTGTGGCCTCGTCCACGCAAGCCCGCATCGACAAGGCCGTCAGCACTTTGAAGGGGCAGTACGGTTCCGAGTCGCACGTCCAGGTCCAGATCCAGGGCATTCAGGTCGACCTCTCGTCGGGCGATATTGAAGCCACTTTGGAGTCCTTGTTTGTGGCCGCCGTCAAGGGCCACGACAACAAGCCCGTCGACCACGTCGTCTACACTGCCGCCAACGGCCTGACCATCCAGGGTCTTGCGGATGTCACCCGCGAAAGCGTTTTGGAAGGCGCCCAGATGCGCATGTTTGTGCCCATTATGCTCGCCAAAGTTGCGCAAAGACACCTGCCCAAAGCCAGCACGTCTTCCCTCACATTCACGTCGGGCCAAGCGTCTGACCTGCCGCCACCAGGCTGGTCGGTCGTGATCTTCTTCACGGGCGGCATTGAGACGATGACCAAGGGACTGGCCATTGACATGGCGCCGGTGCGGGTCAACACGGTCCTGCCCGGTATGGTCAAGACGGACCTGTGGAAGGTGCTGCCGGAAGAGCAGCGAGACCAGTTCTTTTCCGACATGGAGAAGCGGCTGCCAGTGGGTGCCGTGGGCCGCCCCGAGGATGTGGCCGAGGCGTACTTGTGGTTGATGAAGGACCGTTTTGCGACGGGCACCATGGCGTACTCCAACGGCGGGGCTCTAATTGTATAGTGTTGAGAGTTGTCTTTTGTGTCCGTTTCTGGCAATTTACTTAATCTTTACGCATTGATGGAGAAGGAGGAGATAAGCTGAAAGTCATTCAAGTTATAGAAAAAAAGGCTTTTGGGGAAAAAATAAATGGGGAAAAATACCTTAAAAAAAGAAGACGGTAAAAGTCGCCATTAGATGTCCTTTTTGTTCAGTATTTTAAGCTCTTACATCCATAATTACTTCTTTACACTCGATTTTCATCGTCATTGTTGTTGGCCTCCCTCTGTGGTCTGTCCACTCGATCAAAGGTGCTGCCTCTTGCAGGGAGATACACTTGCCGAGCTCGTGTCGCATAAGGCCCTGTATTGGGCGCAGTAGACATTTGAGTGACTCCACGTCATATTCGTCGTTGTTGTTCTCGTCCTTGTCTTCGCGGTTGTGTTGATAAACGTCTGCGTCTGCGTCTGCGTCTGCGTCTGTATTGAGATATTGGGCAGTAATCTCCTGTCGCCGGGGCTTAAATGTATCCTGTATGAGCCCCTGGGGCAACATGGCTGCAGTTTGGAGAAAACATTTAGCATAATGAATACAAGGGTAGTGAGGAGGAAAGAAAGAAAGGAAGAAGAAGAAAAGAATGAAAAAAAGACGAAAAAGAAAAAGAAAAATGGCCGCCAAAGCCCAGCTTGTGCCGGATGGTATACCGGCCATCTTTCAAGATGTCTCCCAAAGACACAACACAGGATGGAAGCCGCCCGGGACATAAAATTCAAGAGGCTCATGGGGAAGCGTGTTTGGTGCTCTGTCGGAAGGTACCAAGACAATTGTAAGTCAAGAGATGCCAGACGCCAACAGAGGAAGGAAGCACATGTGATGAGTCACGTGCAACTTGAAACTGCCGTTTTTGGCACAACACCTGAGCGGTCACGGCGCAATAGTGGGGAGCTCTCTGGCGGGGAGCTGTCGCGGGCAGGCACATTACCATTCTGCCGGCAGTCGTCGCAGCTCTTCCTTCTTCTTTTGTTTCCCTCCAGCAACACAACACAACACAACCACACAGCAGCATGGCCGACCAATTACCACCAGACGTGTCTGCAGACGGGGCCACCCCAGAAGCCCGCGTCAACAATGCCGACGCCAAACGCTACTGGGAAGCCATCAGCGCCGACGACGATGGCATGCTCGGCGGCTTTGCGTTTGTGTCGCGGGCCGATTTGCGGGGATCGCGGACGTTTCTGGCGAAGCTGGGAATTGGCAGCAAGCCTGGACTGAGGAGAATCGCACGGGCGCTCGAGGGCGGCGCCGGCATAGGACGCATCACCGAGGGCATGCTGCTGGACATTGCCGACGAGGTGGACGTGATTGAGCCGGTGGCCAAGTTTACGGAGCAACTGGCAGGCAAGCCGGGTGTGCGGCGCATATTCAATGTCGGCCTCGAAGGGTGGTCGCCCGAGGCGGACAGCGCCGACGGCGGGACGGGGGCAGGACTGCCCGTGTATGGTCTGGTGTGGACGCAGTGGTGCACAGGCTATCTCAATGACGACCAGTTTGTCGAGTACCTGCGGCGATGCCGGACCGTTCTCGAGCCCGGCAAGGGCGTGGTGGTGATCAAGGAGAACCTGACGAACACGGGCATTGATGACTTTGACGCGCAGGACAGCAGTGTGACGAGGTAAGTCGACCACAGGATGCCCATTTTCCATTTTTATTTGCTGCTACGCATACGGAGTACTGACTGCCCTCCAGATCCGAACAATCATTCCAAAACATCTTTGCCAAAGCCGGCTTCCGATTGGTGCGGTCTGAGCTGCAAAGGGGGTTCCCGCCCGAGGCCGAGCTGTTGCCCGTCAAGATGTATGCGCTCAAGGCCAAGGACGAATCATAGGGAAGAGCAGAGCGAAAGATGCAGGTCAGAGAGACACCATTTGAGACGAGAAGAACAGACGATTTGTTTACCATATCTTAGCTAGGTTCTGGCGTTACTTTCCGGGATGGCAACACTGTAACGACAGTTACGAATCAAGTAAAAGCACTGCATTTATTTCTCATCACGAATCTTTGTTCTGGCATTGTTGTTCTCGTTGTTGTTCTCGTCGTTGTTAAAGATGTTGACGTTGCTGATTGTGGTTGTCCATCACGTGCGTGTATTTCAATGGTCCCCAACGGCGGCTGGTGACGTAAATGGGTCTAATGCGCCCACCATAAGATCGTCCCGTCTCATGCTCTCGCTATCGCTCTTTGAACAAGTTTCATTGTTGCAACTACAATCAGAAATACTCTGTGACACATCACTGTACATTTTGAAACCCTTTTTACCAAGGCAGCTGTTAGTTGTCAACTGTTGTCTGTTTTCTCTTCTTTAATTTGTTCGACTTTTGTTCATCTCGTCCACCCCACCATGGCCACAGCACCAACACCCGCCACGGCAGCGGCCGCTCCTGCTTCCGCTCCCACGACAGCCCGCGACGGCGGCTGCGACGAAGACACGCGGTGGATCGTCTTTGTCATTGGATCCTCGGCATCCGGCAAGACGGTGACGGCCCAGCACCTGGCCGACGTCCTCAAAGCCAAGTACATTGAGGGCGACGACTTCCACCCGGCAGCCAACATTGCCAAGATGAGCCGGGGCGAGTCGTTGACGGACGCGGACCGGGCCGGGTGGCTTCAGGCGATCAGCGAGCATGCCGTAGTGCATCTGCGAGGGCCGGGAACGCACCACCTGATTGTGACGTGCTCGGCACTCAAGCGGGAGTACCGGCAACTCCTCCGGAAGGGTGCACACGAGGCGGGCGATTTGCGCCTACTCTTTGTGCTGCTGGACGTGCCCGAGGCCGAGCTCGTGCGCCGCGCCGATGTGCGCGCTCAAACAACACACCACTTTGCCAAGTCGAACCTCGTGCATAGCCAGCTGGCCATTTTGGAAAAGCCGGATGCGGCACACCCCGAGGCGGACGTTGTGATTGTGGATGGCAACCGGCCACTACCAGAAGTGGAGGCGAGTGCTCTGGCGGCGGTGGAGGCGGCGTGGATCAAGGCGGACGAGGAGGATGCAAAGAAGGCGACTGCATGAGACGCCAAAGGTTTACAGCGATAGGATACATGCGAAGGGCTTTTCAATGTACAAAAAGTTGGCATATTAATGGTATCCAAATGGCAGAAGCTCAAACATACATCATCCTACTTGTCGCCTAAAATACTCCCGCTCGTATTCCCACAGATCATCAGAGAAACCAAAACAATCATACACAGAAAGAAAAATCAGTGTCATCACAACCCAGTACGAGCCACACCTTCATTACGCCTGGTGATTAGGAGGATGTGCTGTCGCGGCCGTCAAGGGACTCACACCGTTGTCAGGTGAGGCCACTTCAACAGGTGCCACAGGGGCCGGCTGCCCACCATGGCCGGCCTCGTAAAAGACGGCCTGCTGCGGCTGAGGGGGCTGCACTGGCGGCTGGCCGTAGACAGGCTGCGCAGACACATATCCAGGCTGAGGGGCGGCTGCGACTTGTCCTGGCATCTGACCCTGGGCCTGGTAGTGCTGCTGGTAGTTCTGCTGGTAGTACTGCTGCTGGTTCTGTTGTTGCTGGAGCTGTTGGTGGTAAGCAGCGGCGGCAGCAGCAGCATTCTCGTCGCCCTCGGCAATGGGCGCGGGACCAGGACTGGGTGTCGGCACGCCTCCTCCTGCCACCAGACCTTGTGTGCTGAGATCGCTGACATTGGTGGTGCCCGTCGTCTGGGGCGCGAGCTGAGAGACGGGCGTGGCCGACGAGGGGACAAGGCTGGCGCGGTTGTCGACGGCAGCATAGCCTTGCTGGGGGTAGACTTGCTGTTGCGGGTACGCCTGCTGCTGGGGGTAGATGTAGCCGCCGGATGCGGGCTGCACTTGGACCATACCCTGGGGCTTGTTGGCATCATAAGCCAGAGGGGCGGCAGCCAGTCCTGCGGCGGCGAGCCCCTCCTGGGGTAGAGGAGGAGCGGCCTGCTGGGGCACCTGCTGCTGCAGGACCTTATTCTTCCGGCGGGCGCGGATCAAGAAGAAGCTGAGCGCAGCAATCGCCGCAACCACCACCGCGGCCGCAATCACAATGCCCGCAACGGCGCCCTTGGACAGGCTGCTTTTGCTCTGAACGGGGTAGCTCATGGCCCAGACAACATTGACGACGGCCGACGTGGGCTTCTGCGTATTTGTGGGCTCGCCGACGAGACCGGCTGTCAATGTGGGTGCTTCGGTGACCATGTTGAGGGAAGAGTAGCATGGCGTCTGGCCGCCGAGATTGCGCGTAAACGGCCAGTAGTTGCTGGGACAGCAGTTGCCCGAAATCGAGTAATAATCGGAGGCACAGGCCTTGAGCACGCCCTGGTCCTTGTTGGCGGCGGCGGGGAAGGCGTTGAGGCCCATGTTGGTGCCCGTGGCGGCTGCTGTGCCCGTGGCCGTCACTGTACTCGTGACAGTCACCGTCGTGTTGCCCGTGACGGTGGCCGGGAAGAACTCGGAGGCGGCCGTCCAGGGGCAGCACTGCGGCTGGTTGCTGGCACACCCGACATAGGCGGCCCAGTACACGGTGCTGACGTCCTCAATCAGGGTAAACTGCGTCGAGGCACACTCGTCCGCCAGCAGGTTGCCGCCCTTTGTGCTCTGGTAGAGCGGCGAGTAGGTGAGCTGTTGCAGTGGGGGCTGCGACGTGGCCGTGACGACATGGACCGACTGCAAGTCCAGCGAGACCGAGGTGGGCGGCTTGGTATCCTTTGTAGTCTTGCTGGCACCACCACCACCGCCGCCGCCGCCGCCACCGAAAAGCGTGGGAGGCACGGTGCCGCAGTTGTCGAGGTACCAGTACGACTCGTAGCTGGTCCAGTCGTAGGTGCCAAAATAGCCGATGCAGGCCTTGTCCTCGAGCGCGCCGTAGTAGCAGCTCAAGTACTGGACGCCATAGGTGCAGTAGCACGCCGAGATGCCATTGTCGAGCTGCGTGTAGGCATTGTCGTCGGTCGCCGCCGTGTAGTCAGTGCCGTAAAAGACGGACTCGACACTCTCGAGACAGCTCATGTACTGGCTGTCGCACGAGAGCGCGTCAATGTAGCTGATGCAGGCCAAGTCGTAGCTCAGGTTGTCTGTGTAGCTCATGTCCTGGCGCAGCTCAAGCATACGCGAGGCGAAAGCGGTGGTGACGGGTGGTTGCGGTGGCCGGGCCAGCGTGGCCGCCGTGGCCAGTGTCGCGGCCACCGTAGGAGCCGGCGGGACGAGCATGAGTGATTTGGGCTGGGTAGATAAATGGTTGGTGTGTAAGAGTGACTGCCAAGGGACCGAGACGGGACGATGGCACGGTGGCACGGCGGATGTGAAATGACGATGGTATCTCGATCGTGAGATGCGGCAAAGTAAACAAGGAGGAAATCAGGCAAGAATAAGAACAAAAAAAAAGGCTTTACCAGCTCGACATGGGAGGACCCGGCATCGTATATAACGGAAATATGTGTTGGCCGTACGGAGTACTTCCTGTACATCTTTTCCTTGCCTGTTTCTTCTTCCTCCTTCATGCTTTCTGCTGGTTTCCTTCTTCAGCTTAACCCCACCAGGCCGTGCCCAGACCACACACCCCGGCCGCCCAGACGGAACGAGCACCGCACCCATTGGCAAACTGACGACTCAACCAAAAAGAGCAGGGGGAGGGCCGCAGCTAAGCTTTTGGGCGGTCGAGCTTGCATCCGTCTTTTTTCTTCTTTCCTTTTGATTTCCAGACCAGGCCAGGCGTTCTACAAGTAGATCCGCTGTGTGGACTATGGACTGCCTCGATCGTAAGGCTTGGCCAGAGTCGGTCATCTGCGCGAGAGAGACTGTATTGTTCTCTCTTCTTTTGTCTCTGCCTCCCCTTTGTCCTATTCTCAGCCGCACGGGTAATGTTGGGCAACAGCGTTTTTTGAATACGCCACAAAAAGAGGTTCAACGGCCCTGAAAAAGCAGAAAATAAGAAAGGACTCCCCACCAAAAACAAAAAGAAGAAAAGAGGGTAGCATCTGCCTCGCGCACTCTCGCTTCCGGCTGGCCAACCAGAGGACAAGCCAAGGTCGAGAGGGTCCAGGGACCAGAAACATCCAAGACTCGGACGGGTCTAGAGCTAAAAGGCAGGCAGCGACAAAGAACCATAACGGAATGGAGAGACCGACAGTGGGTGGTCAGTCCCGAAAGGGATGCATCCAGAAAAGAGCTGTAGGGTGTGCACTGTAAGGTGGCTCGGTGGGTTGTCTTGTCTGGCACTGACCAGATCTATCGAATGGCGTCGAGGGTTCTCATTGCTTTCTCAAAAGATGAAAATGGTGTGAAGAGTGCGAACTATTGGACCGTACATACTCGACTTGCCTAAAGAAGAGTATGCATCGCGAGAGTGTATCTGCCTGTACTCGTATTCTGTCACTTGGAATGGCAACGAGTGCTGTGGTTTTCTTTCCAACGAGCGGAGGCCGTCTGGAGACGATAGGGAAAGACATGCAGGGGATCCAAGAGGGACGACAGATGCACAAAAACATGGGGACGACACAAAGAGAGAAGCGAGTCTGCCTTTCTCGCCTGTGCTAGCTCTGGTGTTCAGGCCAAGACAGCCCGCCTTCCTGGGCGAAAGAGGGATGGTGAGAAAGCAGGAAAACAGAAATGAATGAGCGCGGTAAGATTTGGTGGCTTGCTGGAAAGGTCGTGATAGGTCCGTCGTGTGATGTGCCGTGTGTTGAGGGAGGGCATGTGTTGTTTTCTGGTCTGCACCCTGCACTCTCTCCTCTTCGCCGATACCCCTAGTTCGTAGCCCTCCGAGGGCTGAAAGTGAATAGATGGGAAAGAGGACTGAACGAACGAGGGTGGAAGGGGAAAAGAGGAA
The DNA here is from genome assembly GCA_019925295.1 of Sporothrix pseudoabietina. NCBI lineage: Eukaryota > Fungi > Ascomycota > Sordariomycetes > Ophiostomatales > Ophiostomataceae > Sporothrix > Sporothrix pseudoabietina. Next base: position 1,127,275 of record JADHKS010000001.1, on the reverse strand, counting down.
AGGGGAAAGAGGCAGCCAGCCTCCAGCTGCGACAAGGCTAATCCAGAACAGAAGGAGCGGGTGGGATAAGAAGTGAACAGGGAAGGAGCAAACCATGAGAAGAGAAGAGGGATTTAGAAGGCTGAGAAGGCAAGCGCGAAAACAAGATGGTAGAGGAAAAGGGAAGGAGAGGCCGTGATCGGTGGGCTGCACTGCCGTCGCCTTTACCCCGGGGTTTTAAAATTGTGAAAATATTGAACAACGACAACTAAGCACCGACAATGCCTCTTCTCTTCCTTCTGGCCACCGTCCGCTCTCGGCAGTCAACCCTCGTCGTCAACGGAGAAATACCATCTCGAAAACACAAGCGCGGTGACGCCGGTCGGCAGTCAACGCAAACTAAGTCGACAACACCTCGAGACGACGAGCCAGTCGTTGGTTGCAACAGACGGAGTACCGCACAGAGTGTTGACAGCTCCGCAAATTGTGGACTTTGTGGACTTTGTGGACTTGCTACTCGCCTGTGGTACCTGTGGATTCTTTTTAGGTCGCGGGAGGATAAATGGGTAAATGCAATGGATGGAGTAGGCTAAATGGGGGGAATTGGAGACATTAGAGGATTCCCCTCATGCTTTCTCCCATTTTCTGACGGTTTTCTTCATTTTTTTTCCTCTGATTTTCTCTGGCACAAGCTAACGGAAACGCGGGGCTCGGAGCAGAGGCAGGAGAGAATGGCAAGAGAAGAGAAGGGAAGATGGAGTGATCTTAAAAGCAGTACGGAGTATTCCCATCGAGTGATGACCTTCTCTCCTCACCAAACAACAACCTCCTCTCACCCACTCCAAAATGTCTCCTCCGCTCATCACCCACTTGTACACGGCTGATCCGTCAGCCCACGTCTTCGAGGGCCGCATCTACGTCTACCCATCGCACGACCGCGAGACGGACATTGAGTTCAACGACAATGGCGACCAGTACGACATGAACGACTACCACGTGTTTAGCACGCCGTCGATTGACCCGCCCGCGCTCGTGACGGACCACGGCGTCGCCCTCAGGGTGGGAGACGTCCCCTGGGCGTCCAAGCAGCTGTGGGCGCCCGATGCGGCCGTGCGCGATGGCGTCTACTACCTGTTCTTCCCGGCCCGCGACAAGGACGGCATTTTTCGGATCGGCGTGGCCCGCAGCGACCGCCCCGAGGGCCCCTTCAAAGCGGACCCAGACTACATCCCCGGGTCGTACAGCATCGACCCCGCCGTGCTGGTAGACGACGTGGCCGTTGAGGGCGACAAGGAGCCTGCCTATCTGTACTTTGGCGGTCTCTGGGGCGGCCAGCTACAGTGCTACCAGGGCCCCGAGGGCCGCGGCGACGGCAATGCCGAGACCTACGATGCCAGCTGGCAGGGGCCCAAGGAGCCTTCGGGCGAGGGTGTGGCGGCCATGGGCCCCCGTGTTGTGCGTTTGGCCGCCGACGATATGGGCCAGTTGGCCGAGCCCGTGCGGACGATCCAGATCCTGGCGCCCGAGACGGGCAAGCCGATTGCGGCCGACGACCACGACCGGCGGTTTTTTGAAGCGGCGTGGATGCACAAGCGGAACGGGCTCTACTACTTTAGCTACTCGACGGGCGACACGCACTACTTGTGCTATGCTACAGGCACGAGTCCCTATGGTCCTTTCACGTACCGGGGCCGGCTGCTGGAGCCTGTGGTCGGGTGGACAACACATCATTCAGTGGTGGAATTCGAGGGCCGGTGGTACTTGTTCCACCACGACTCGTCGCTGTCCGGTGGTGTGTCGCATCTGCGGTCGGTCAAGGTCAAGGAGATCTTTTACAATGCGGCGGGCGATATTGTGCCGGAGAAGGAGGAGTAACGCAAACTCAAACGTCGAGGCCGGCTGAAGACGGACGAGATCAAATGTCAAATAAGAAAAGCGAGAGCGACATAGAATGGGATAACGGAGACACAATTCTTTTGAACACCATATTCCCACACTTACAAGACACAAACATGACACAAACATGACTCTGTAGTGGCCGTTATTTGATTGTTTTTGGCAGCTGTGGAGTGTTGACAGCGCCGCTAATGCGATGACACAATCACAGCTACTGCATCACGCAACCACACACTATCCCAGTGAGAGTGAGGAGTGTATATTTAAGTCGAGAATGAGCCAAAGAGATTGCAAATAAATAAAAGACAAATAAAAGACAATGCCATGTGGTCGTGAAATCTGTCGTCCGCCGACTGTCGATTTAATCCTTCGAACGTCGTTCTTTAACAACACCACGATGCCATCTGCTACGCAGGAAGAGACGCCCCTCCCGGTCTACTTTATCGGCCATGCCGGCGCCAGCCTGCTGTTTCGGCAAGACCCCAACAGTGCTGTCGTCCGCCGCAACTTGCGAGAGATTGGCCGCGAGATCCAGGCCATCTCGCCGCCGCCGCGGGCCATCCTGACGCTGTCGGGCCACTTTGAAGCCAGCGAGATTCACGGTCCCGGCGTGATTGAGGTCAACGTCAAACCCGAGACACCGATTTTGCACGACTTTGTGAATGATTTCCACGACACGCAGCCCGAACTGTACAAGGCGGAGTGGCCGCACCGGGACGATCCCGCGCTGGGCACGGCCGTGTGGAAGCACCTCCGCGGCTTGTCATTATCAACGGGTCCCATTGCGGCGAAAAGGGTAGAGCGCGGCGTCGACCATGGTCTGTGGGTGCCGTTCAAAGTCATGTTTCCAGAGGAGGCGCCGCTCGAGATCCCCGTGGTGCAGGTGTCGACCTTCCACGGCTATGATCTGGCGAGCCAGGTGCGACTGGGCGAGGCCTTGGCTGCACTCCGTCAACAGGGCTTTCTGATTATCGGGTCCGGCATGGCTGTACACTCGTTTGCGTCGCTGGCCGAGATTGCGGCCGAGACGACCGACGAGGGAAAGGCGGCGGCCACGAAAAAAGTCCAGAAAGAGTCGCGCACACTCGACGACCACATTCGCGCGGCGACCCTGCTCAAAAACGGCGAGGAACGCAAGGCTGCCCTACTGGCTCTGGAGCCGCTGTACGAGTTCAAGCGGTCACACCCGACCGTCGAGCACTTTACGCCTCTACTGGTGGCGGCCGGTGCAGCAGGCGATGCTAATGTTCAGGTGCTGGGCGAGGATGTGGTCGAGCCGGGCTTTTCATACATCAACTTTCGTTTTCGGTGAATGACCGAGTAACAAAATAAATCAAATTTGAGCCATCAGAATGCGAAAGAACTGTCATAAAATGTCCAAGAATACGAAACCCAATCCGTTCCTGCTCCGTACACCTCACCAACTCCCACTCTAGTCCTTGACAGACGCCACAACACTCTCAATCCATGGGTAGACGGATGCGTTCGAAAATGGATAGCCCATGTGTAGCGTGCCCGGGAAGAAGCGTGCCTCCTTGGGCGACCCGTGGTCAAACAGCAGCATCGAGTCCTCGATGGGCATCAGCCCGTCCTGCGTGCCGTTGATCAATAGCAGCCGTGTTGAGGGCTGGTCCAGAATCCCTGTGGTCAACAACGAAAACTTGGCCAGTGCACCTGCCACATACTCTTGTGCCGTCGCGAACCCGTATTTCAGTGCCAGTGCAGGTGTCAGCTGGAAGGGATACTCGTGTCCGTCTGCCTTGGCCAGCCATGCCGGCGCAAAGAAGTGGTGCACGCCTGCGCCTTGGGCCACGCACCCGGCCAGCCGTGCGCGGTGCGTGTGGGCAATGCGCACGGCATAGTAGCCACCCGCACTGAGCCCCCACACGACAATACGCCGCATGTCGAACACGCCGCTGAAGGCAGCCATCCATGCAAACAGGCTGTCCCACAGCCGCTCGGGGCTTTGAGGGTCCGCAGGATCAGCAGGACAGTCGGCTGTGCCCGGGATCTCGAGCACGATGCTGGCCCAGCCGCGTGCCAGAAACTCGTCACAGCGGCCGGTGTTGTCGGGTCGGTAGCCGTCGAGGCCAGTGAGCAGCACAATGACAGGGACGGGACGTGGCACCAAAGTCTCGGGTGGTAGCCGCAGATAAACGGGAATGGCGTCACCCTCTGGGTTGGCCTCTGGGTTGACACCCGCAAAAGTGTCGCCCTCTTCAGCTTTGCGCCGGTGAATGTGTGGTACAAGCACCTCTTCAATGGGCACCTCCCATGTTTTGGTTGCCTTGAGATAGGCTGCCTTTTGTGCCGTCCATGCCCGCCATTTGACCTCGTCGTTGACTGTGGGTGCCGCCGTAATGTACGGGAACCGGGCGATGCGGTAGACAGCGCAGGCCCGGAGGTACAGGTCGGATGCCGCTTTTTTGTTCTTGTTCGCTTTGTCGTCTCCACTGCTGTCCACCACGGCGGCTAGGAGTTGATCGGCCTGGGCCGTCAATGCTTCCGCAGCCGGGAAGAAGGCCTCCGTGTATGCCGCCGCCGTGCCGTCGTTGATGTCGTTGGCAATCAGGTGCTCGAAAATGGGCTCAAAGTCCTCGTACTTGCCGTCGTGGAACGGATAGACGCTCTGCGTGCACGGGAACTTCCACTTGGTCTCCCACAGTGCCTTGATGCCGCTGTGGTGCGGCATGCGTGCCTCAAAGGCCTCCTGGCCCATAATCCATGACCGGCCATCGTCGCCATTCGTGGCGCGGCTGCTCTTCCACATCGTCTCCGACCCTATCCCCCTGTTGTTTTTGTTTGGAAAAAAAGAGAGGGTAGGGGTTAGTTGCTGAAAGAAACCGTGCGGGTGACGGTGCGCTTCGTGAACTGGGCAGGCTTGCCAAACTGGAAGACGGGCGTGACCTTGGAGTTGCGGCGGCGGACAACGTCGCGGCCAGTGTTGGTCTCAAGCTTGTCGCGGGCGCTGGCAGAGTCAGTTGAGTGTCTTTTATAACGTGTAGAGTGAATCATCTTGTAATCTCGGGTGACGTTGGGTGACATGTTGAGCACTTTATATGTCTCATCCAGGGTACACAAGCAGCGGCCGTACGAGTGCGACCGAGAGAGAAGAAAGATGGTTCCACTTACAGCAGACGGATGTAACTGAGGCGGATCTTGGCCAGGGCGTTATTGCAGTGCGCAGTGAACTTTTCGTTTTCGTCGAGCGACTTGACGGACTCGCGGCGGTTGTGCGAGTGCGAGCTCGAAGGAAAGCTGGGGAAGGGCGTGGTGCCCTCGGCAGTATATGTACGCATGCGAGGCGACTCCATTGTTGCGGTTTGTTGAAGGCGAAAAGGTAGGTAATAGAAAGACGGAAGTGCACAGGGATCTGAAGACGGCAAGTTTCCTTTTTAGAGAGAACAGTACTGTATATAGCCAAAAGTCTCGAATACCGGAAGAGGGGTGGGAGGAGGCGTCGAGGGCGTGAGTTAAAGGCAAGCCCAAAATAGATGAGGAGAACAGAGTGAAAATGAGGAGATGCAGATCTGACGGCTTAAAACACGTTTTTTTTTCCTTTTGAGTGTGCACGACGTTGGGCGCGGAAAGCAAAGTTGGGGATATCCGTGGAGGAGGGTGTGGCGAGGAAGACCGAATGTTCGAAAGTGCGGAAGAAGACAACGGGGGATGAGGAGCAGAAAGAGAAAGAGAGAGGAGAGGAGAAAAGGAAGAAGAAAGGGTGCGCACCACGAGAGGATATATACAAACCAAGCAGGCCCACGAGAGGGTGAGAAGAGTAAGAGCAGTGAGAGGGTTAGGGGCGTGTCAGTTTGTTGTTTCCCTTTTTTTCATTTCCCCTCATCCGACACACGCGAGTTCCTTCCTTTTGGCTTCGCTTTGTCGTGTGTGCACCCCGTGACATGTGGTTGCTCACTACGAAGGTGTAAGTGGTCGACTCTTTCCACAAGGAGCATTGCCCAAAGGGGGAAGGAGGCACCCCCACCGCACTGGGAGACAGGCCAGTCAGAGCAGGAACGACCGGGGGTGTCTTTTTTAGTCTTTTAGTTTTAGGAGGGGACACGCCAGCGCCAGCGTAAAGTGCGGGAAAATGCCAAAAGTGCATCAGAAAAAGACATGTGATTGCCCGTTTTCTCGGTTTCTTGCGTGGTAAAGTGGCACGGGTGCGGCATAGTGCCTTGGCCGTTAGTCAATGAACAGTGAGCCAAGCAAGCGTTGGCAGACACCAGAAGCGCAAATCAGGGCCTGTCATGCCTGAGGAAGGATTCAGACAGAAGGCGAAAAAGAAGGAAAGTCGAAAAGCGAGAAATGGCCCCCAAGTGAGCCCAAGGCTGCCCAAGACAGACTGCCCAAGACCCTGCAAAACATGACGAGAAACATTGCCAAACTTGCAAAACTTGCAAAACGCTCTTCGCGTGTGCTTTTGACGTATATCCGCAGCAGGATCGTGCTAGTGAGTCTGCATGGATCGCCGGGGGCAGCCGCATTTGGAAACAGGGCAGCGGAATGAGAGGAAGCCAAGATTGACCAAAAGGAAGAGGGGAAAGGAATAAACGAGCAAAAGGACTGGCGTCTGTCTATCCGGAATGAAGTTAATGTTAATAGTGAGCGATACAGAGTACTACTACGAATAGAGAAGAACGTCAAGAGGACCCAAAGACGAGGCAATGCCCAAACTGACGATCTTTGTCACCCGAGTCACGTATTGTCGTCGTCTCTCTTGTCTGTTGTCTCGTTTTCCCATGTGCCAGTGCGAGGGTCGCTTTTGGGCCGCAAATACGTACGACAACAGATGTGCAAATGCATAGTTAGACTGTCTGTATGGACACAGTCACACGTCGGAGTTCCGAGCAACAACAATAAGAAATAAGAAAGAGTGAGAAGGTAGGTGAGAGTGGGCTTTGTGGACTGTGTGGCCATAGACGGCCGTCGGAGCAAGATCTGAGGCTGAATGCAGACAGCCACTACGACATATGGGGCACAAGCAAGTCCTGGCATGGGTTCGGGGCAAGAAGATCCAAGTCCATAATCAAACACGATAATCCACGATAATCGATAAACTGGTCGACGACATGGCAGAACGTGAGGCTGCGAGAAGCGCGAGGATGCAATACGAACTGCCGCCATTCAATACGAGTGGCCAAAGACTGGGAAAGCCCGCCTCCGGTCTTGGCCTGGTCGTTTTTATTGGCGTATTTTACAAGGCACCAGATCGCATGTTCTCTGGTTCCTTATGACGGAGGTCGCATTGGCCAACGTAGTGGACTGCCGCTTCAGGCTAGGTGATGCCATGATGTGCATTCTACGACGTACATTCCAGACAGCAACACTATGAGACTACTTTACCATTGACGCTGTACATGTACGTTTGCTGCAATGCACGCATATTGGCACATGGATTTACGTGGGAGAGATAATATTGACTGGGAAAAAGCGCTTACTGTCTATTGCTAACAGCTGAAAAGAGATCCGCCTTTAAATGCCGTAGGCTCCCACCAAACTTTGCCTCTATTCTAGAGGCATGGGAATATGCATGTGTACGGAGTATGAAAAGCCAAAACGGAAACAATGTCAAACACGTATGCTTGTGCGCCAAACCGTCACGGCCCTGTATCAACAGAGGACCGGGCAATAAAAAAAACAAAGAAATCAAACAAAAAGACAAAGAATGAGTCGTCTAGAAGGCCACAAAGAGCCCTCGATTTCTACCGACCCATCACCAAGTCCGCGACCACCACCAAAGCCACCATCTCCATCAAACGCCGCTGTTTGCCCTAGTCGTCAAGTCTTGCCCTGCCAACAACAGGCGGGCAAAGAAAAGGTCGGAAGCCAGCTCGGACTGGCCACTCGCGCTGTGCGCATCACGAAATGGCGCTCACAGCTTGTCTAAAGTGCGTCGGAAAGCAAAGGTTCCAAGTCAGCCGCATGTTGCGGGAGAGCCGCGGAAAACAGTCCAGCAGCAAGACAGAGAGAGAAAAAGAACACAGGCTGAGGACGGGACGGGGCTTATGTACTCGGCTTCACGGCAGCACCGTTGCTACCGCTGTTGTAGTAGTGGGCCATTTCGAGGCCCGCGCGGCGGAAACCGCACTTGACGTAAAATCCTTCGTTAGCCTCGCTGCAATCGAGAATCGTCTTGTAGCAGCCGACCTTCTCCGCGATGAAGTCGAGCGCCTGGATGATGCGGAGACCAAGCTTCTTGCCCTGCTGGTCCTTTGCAACAGCAATATCCTCAATATGGCCGACAATGCCAAGGTTGTGAATGCTGCACAAACAAAGGTTAGTAAATGAAGAGCGAGAGAGATGTCAGTGGGTCAGTGGGCACATGAGTGGCAACGTACAACTTGCGCTCAACAACGAGCGCGCCGGTGCCGACAACCTTGCCAGCGGCGTCCTCAATGACGAGCACGAAGTAAGTGCCCTTCTGCTGCGCGAAGAAATTGTACCGCTCAACGAAAGCGGCCTCGGTGATGTCGCCGACCGTGGTCAAGACGCGCAAACAGTCGAGGAAACCTGTCGCAAAGTCGGTGGAGCGCAGCGAGCGAATGCGGTAGCCCTCGGGCAGCTGGGATGTCACCTCGCTGCTAACGAGGTCGGCGCCGAACAAACCGTCTGAAGACATTGTGGAAAAGATAGAGATAGGTATGAAGAGGAAGGTGAAGGTATCGGGTCGATGCTTGCGTGCGCGATAAAGAAGTTTGGAAGATCGAGTTGGTTGGCAAGAAAGGAGAGGGGGGAGAGAGAGAGAGAGAGAGAGAGAGAGAGAGAGAGAGAGAGAGAGAGAGAGAGACGGAGACGAGCTGCAGGAGCGAGGTTTTTATAGCCGTCAGAAAGAGGAGAAAGAGAGTTCGAGGAAGGTGCGTTTGCGATGTCGACAAGGAAGGAGCGACTGGTCGGGTTTTCGGTTTCGATTCGGTTGAGGAAGGAACGAGAGCGCGGGAAGCTCGATTTCGTAGGAGGGGGTGCGGGAGGAGAGGACGGTGTGTGTATCGGGAAGGAACGACTGGGCGGTTCGGCAACGAATGTGGTAGTCGGGCAGGCGTGACGGCGAGAGTGAATGGCAAGTGAGGCAAGAAGCAAGAAGCGAGTGAGCGCACGGTGAACTTAAAACGAAGAGAGAGTCAGGAAGGTCAAAATGACAGAGCTACCTCAGCCCCGGCTCAAAAAAAAGTGCGCCTGGTTCGCCAATCCCTCCTCTCTCCGGTTACCGCTACGCCAAAACAAACCCAAACAAGGCTCCGCAAGCAGACCAACAAGCCGCCAGCTCGTATTTTTAGAAGGCCCAGCATCACCCTACCGAGCACTGTCCCATCACTAGGCCAGGGGTTTGGGGCAGTGCTCTCTGGCTTTGTGCTTTTTGTGTGGAAAGCACACTTTTGCAGAGAGCTGCAGAGACATGGAGAGCCTTGGTGGGGCAGGTCTGGGCAGGAACCAGCCTGGTCCATGGGCCAAAAATAAACAAATCGGGGCCAGGCTGGGCTCGGCGTGCCAGGCCAACGGCTGTCCACAGGCGCTATCAGGAGTTTGGGAGGTGAGATGTTTCACGCTTTTCTAGGATTGTCATGGAAGAAGCAAAAGGATCGTGAGTGCTTGCATTCCCTTTTTAACAGCACTGCATTCAAAGTCAGATCTGATTCTTATCAGATTCATGTCTTGAAGAAGCCATATTTTCTGTAGACTTATCTGGGACCTAGTTTTTTTTTTTTCTTTTCTTGTTTTCTGTAAAACGAAGTATCTATAGAAAAGAGAATTAAAAAAAAAAAAAAAGAAGAAGAAAAAGGAGAAGAAAAAAAAAGATACAGGAAGGAAATAGTTACATATTCCTCACATTACCAGCAAACCAAACCTCCTACTCACCGTCACCCTCTCTCCTCGCTTACTTCAGATTTGCTTCATTTTGTTAGACAACATACTGCAGTCCTACAAGGAGCTGTTGTCGAGGTCAGACAACCTCCATCTTGTGGCCGTATATCCTCGCACAGCATTTCCGTGTTGCTGTCCTCCGTTTGCCCATTCAATGAACAAGCCGATGTCAATAGTGAAGATGTCCAAAAAACAATGCCAAGCAGTGCGCCTTTTCCCTTTGGGGTCGATGACATCGACAAGAAGAGCTGGAATGCCAGCCTGTCCATTGCACGTGACTATACACATGACTGTCTTCCGGTTAAGCTGCTACTTCCCCAACAGGAAATAACCCCCTGGAACACAGCTGGAACATGCCGCTATCACATGCTTTTTGTCCTTTGTTTCCCTTGTTTCCTGGTGGTGGTTCGCTCTTGCCTCCCAGGTCCAGGCTGTCACAACAAAGCGTTGAACTGCCGTCAACAAAGTTCTAGCCAATTTGCCCTCTTCGATCTTGACTGTGTATTTGCCTTTTTGCCCGCCACCACGCGACTCGAGCTGAAGCCAGCACGGCCAGCTAATCTTGCCACACCACACCTCGACCACCCTCCAAGGACGGGCCCGTCTTGCCCGCAGCCACATCTCGTCCATTTGCCCGGTGTGTAGTCGTACGGGTTGATCGCGTCCCTTGCAGCCTGTGTTCGGTCAACTTACACTAATCAACTGTAAGAACCCAATTTCTCGACCACAAGGGACATCTCCGGCTCTCTTCTCTCGTTCGATCTCGCCCAACAAAACAGACTGCAGGGTCGGTCACACGCTCAACCCATACGCTGCTGCTGCCGACCAACTCTTTTATCCACTTCCTCGGGACAGCATTCAACATCTGCCTGTCCCATGTTTTCGACTTTGTATTTGTCTTTGTCTTTGCCTTTGCCTTTCTTGTCCAACAATATATACTCGACCACAGACGCATCCTACGGAGTACCGTCTTTCACGACTACCGACTCCACCGTCTCCACGCCGACTCCATGCTGACATCATACTGAGCGCCCACAGCTGATACCATGGCCTACTGGACAATACAATAACAACCGTACGATATCATATAAAATACCTCGGCCGCCTTTCAACACAACCACTGAGCATACTCAATGGAGGCCGACAAAATGGGCGAAGAGTTAGAGAACGAGCCCGCCACAGGCATTATGGACGGCAAACACAACAATATTACCGACAACACCAACAACACCAACAACACCAACACCGATGGCGACATGCACGGCCCGCCACCACCAGAACTCGGAAACCCGCTGCTGCCGGCCTCCCTCGCGCGCTCCATCACGTTTGGCACAGGCACGATCCGTGGCGCCTTTCGTACCGCACGCTCGGTTGGGCGTGTCCCCTTTTACGCCGCCCAATACACAACAGCCGCCAGCATCGAGCTGAGCCGCCGGGTCCTGGACGCGACTTTGGGCCAAACGGGGCGCAACCTGTGTGCACAATGCATCACTGCGGCACGAGGCAGCAGCAATGACGCAGAAACGGACATGATACGCGGCGAGGCCGACCTGGCGCGCATGGAGTCTGTGGTCCAGACCACATCCGAGGCTGCCCACCGCGGCTTTAATTACCTGCAGCTGGTGACGGCCGCCGGGTTTGAGCTGACGGGCAACAGTGTGGCCACGCTGATGGACGCATCCGAGGTACTGCTCATGCTGCTGAACAACACGCTGGGATCGACCGAGTCGTCGCGGGCACTGCGGAGTATAATAAGTTTTTTGTCGCAGGAGTTCCAGAACCCGGCCACGGGCCTGCCGGGCGAGCGTGTCGGGGCGCGGGATTTGCTATGGGGCGTGTGTGCTTTGGTGTACCTACAGTCAGCATGCCGGCAGCATGATGAGCAGCTGCACACCAGCCAGGCACTTGAGACGATCGTGTGGGATGTTGTCGTCCTGGACGGACAAAGAGTCGACGTGCACGAGAGCAGTCTGTACGGCATGCACAGCGGATCGTACCAGCAGCTGCGAACAGAGCCAAAAGAGAACACACAGATTGACGCCAACACCAAAGACGACAATACGGACCTCACCGAATCTCTTATCCGGAGCCAAGTGCTGTCAGCCATGTCGTCTGACGCCCAGATCACAGTGTCGACGACGACGACCAAGACTGTCACTGTCGACATTACGAGCAACCAGCCGCCACCACCCATCTCACCACCCGAGGGCGTTGAACTTGTTGAGCTAGGTCCATTGCGGTCCTACCAAGAGACCGCTGCCGATAAAGGCCAGACGACGTACCGTATCGTGTTTCGCATCAACGTGGACGGGGACCAAGACGGATCTAGCTCCGCGACACCTTCTGCCCTCGAAGACACCACCCGCAGGGTCGAACAGGTGGACGATGAGTCGTCCGACACGCCCATGGAGAACTCTGGCATACCTACAATCAAGAAGACAGCACCGACGAGTGCCCCGTCCACGCTGCCACCAGGCGACGTTGATCTAAGCAAACCTCTTCCGGCTTCTCCGACCTTGATAAATTCTGAGGGAAAGACAAGGCAATTCCTCGAGACATTGCAGCCGCAAGCTTCTGTTGCCAACCAAAAGAAAGCTCGGCAGCCGGTGGCGACTAGCACTGCGACATCTAGCCAGACACGAGGCACAAGAGCGCCCGTCATTCCTGGCCGCAAGTCGTCAGGCCAAGCCACAACAACTGATACGGCCAAACCAACACCTACACCTGGTGACAAGAAGACGTCTGGCGGAATACGGGCTGCGTTTAAGAAGCCGGCACTCGGAAACCTGCTTCACAAAGAACCACCGTCGTCGTCCAGCTCAACAGCCAAGACTTCCACTAACGAGACATCGCCGACAACACTACCCTCTGCATCCCGCAAGAGCGCAGTCGCTCGAACACTGTCACCACCGGCAACACTCGCACCGCCAACTAAAAAGAGCAAAACGGCTGCCGACACGACCAATACTTCCAACACTACTACCCCACCCGATCCTCCCCCCGCACGAAACAGCTCAGCCGGCAACAAGACCCAGCTGGTACGGACACCACTGACATCGCGGGCCCTGTACCGACACGAGGCACCACTACTACGCCCACCAACACCGGCCCGAGACAGCGACATGCCCTACAGCCACGGCAACTTCCACCACCACAACAGAGGCAAAAGTGCGATGCCAGACGACCTCCGCTCGATTGCTTCGTTTGCTTCCATTGCGTCGTCCTTTGCCGACAACATCTCCATCCACACGACACAACAAGAGCCGCCGCGCCCGGGGACAGGCCACAGTTCCAAGGGACACAGATCGCGGGCCAATCGCGGCAGCATCTACACGCTGCACACGAACGATTCACAAGCGTCACTAATTCTATCATCCTACGGCCCGGGAGGACGGAGAGGATACGTGGATGGTGGAATTGGCAATGACGGATATGGACACAGCACAGGCCCATCTATGCCTGGCCAGCCTGGCAAGAAGGGCAGCACAGTCCGGCCCTTTGACATGCTCAACGAAGTCCGGCGCACAGGTCGAGTGCCGGGAATGTTCCCACAGGCACCGCTGGCCCGCATCCTGCAACGGTACATGCGCTTCTCATCGGCTGCCTACGGACGAGACTTTTTGCGGGCCATGAGCATCACTTCTGCTGCCTTTGGTCCCTCAGATGGCAACGATCCGGACGGCAGCAAACAACGCGACACACAAAACCTACACCACGAACTTGTTTCGTATGCACGCCACACGGGCGTTGCTCCCGCCGATATTTTGATGGCGTCCTTTATCGACGTCAAGGGCGGACCGGACTCGTCGGGTTTGACACGCATGCCCCTTGTACACTACATTACGCTCGACCATGCCTCCAAGGCTGTTGTGCTCGCCTGCCGCGGCACACTGGGTTTCGAAGACATTTTGGCCGACATGGCCTGCGAGTACGACGATCTGTACTGGCGCGGCCGCACCTACCAGGTGCACAAGGGCGTGCATGCCTCAGCCCGGCGCATTCTTTATGGGGGCGACGGGCGTGTCTTGGCCACGCTCCGTGATGCACTGGTCAAGTACCCAGACTATGGTCTGGTGCTCTGCGGCCACTCGCTGGGTGGTGCCGTTACAGCTCTGTTGGGCGTAATGCTGTCCGAACCACGACCCGCTAACTCGGCCGGTAACACGGCAGGTGGAAGTAGTGCCTCCGAAACGGCATCTGCGGCCGCACTCGGCCATTACTGTTTCCAGACCAAATCGGCACCACTCCGTTTGATCGCCAGCGGGCCGGCCGCCACGTCCACCCCAGCGGGATCGTCGACCGCCAGCCGTGAAGTACCTAGCCTGCCGCCCGGTCGCCCTGTCCACGTCTTTGCCTTTGGCCCACCGGGTACCATGACGCCCGCTCTCAGCAAGATGACCCGCGGTTTGATTACGAGTGTGGTTCACGGCAACGATTTAGTGCCGTTCTTGTCGCTCGGTGTCCTACACGACTTACAGGCCGTCGCCCTCGCCTTCAAGACGGACGACAGCCATGCATCGGCCGAGCTCTGGAGTCGTATGTGGGGAAAGGTCCGCAGCATGATGGCGGAGAAAGTGTTTGGGCGAGGGAAGGCGGCTGCCTCCCCCTCGGCCGCAAGTACTGCCGGCACCGGCACGTTCCACGAAGTGGAGGACGCCTGGGCCTATGCGGCACTCAAGACGCTGCGCGCCAGCATGCTGAGTCCCAAGTTGTTGCCGCCGGGCGAAGTGCTCGTCGTGGAGATGCAGCGTGTTTTGCAGAGGACGTCCTACGGTTCTGGTCTTGGGCAAGGGAGGGACTCCGTGTTGATGGTCCTGCCGGCCCAGCGGGTGGTCTTCAAGCATGTGCGCGACGTCGAGGCCCGATTCCGCGAGATTCAATTTTCGCTGGCAGCGTTTACAGACCACAGTCCTGGCCGGTACGAGAAGGCACTGGACCAGTTGATGGCGGGGGTCTAATGTGTCCAGGGAGAGAGTTTCAATGTTTTCACGAGAATGACGATGACGACGAAAATGTAGATGGAGAGCACTGCAATTGATACCCAGTAATTGAATAAGATGAATGCCACAGTACGAGCTGTATCTATGTATGCAATCGTTTGCGATTATCACCTATCTTGGTTGGGAAGTGAGGACCTAAAATTGTTCAGGTAAATTGTTCAGAGACGGCCGATACACGGCCGTGTGTTCCGCCGATCGCCCGAAGCCGGTCGTTCTGTGATCTGTGAGAATTCAGAGTGCTTTATTGGATGGAAAAATTAACCGACCAGGGGCTGGCAGTGGGCGTTAGTGCAATGCGTGGCATTTACGACGTAATTAAGTTCGTACAGGGTGCTAAACGTGCTTTGGCACAGGTGCATAGCTAAGGCTGTCCAGGTGCCGGCCGTAGCCCAGCTCAGCAACAAAACTTTGGGCGGGGCTGCGCACTCGGCGCATTGGATCCCGACGGAGCTGTTGAGGAGTTTGTAAGTCTGCTTGAATGTTTTGCCAGAGAAGAGACGCTGACAATGAGGGGCCCAGCACGAGGCAGCTGCAGCTTTCAACTGTGACCAGCTTTTAGCTTTGACTTTTTACGTTGCAATTGTTGCGTAATTGTGTGATTACGTAGTTGTGTAGTTTGTAGTGTAATTTTCTATTCTGGCTTGAATGTACTATGTTTTGCAGTTTGTAGTTTGCAGATGGTATAACTCCATGTCCTTTTTGCTTTGTCTATCATCACGTCATCTTGTCCCGACAGTTTTCTACGGCTTATCCGGGAAGCCAAAGGGAACACCAAACGGCGGGTACACAAACCGCTGCAGCTTGCCCTCCTTGGTCAGCTGTGCCGAGTACGCGTCGAGCTTGGCCTTGTCCTCGTCGTCGAGTTCGACAATCGCCTTGTTGGCTTCGATGCGCGAGTTGGTGACGGACTTGGCCAGCACGGTGCTGCCGCGTGCAATGTGGTAGCTCAGCAGGATCGTAGCAGGCTGGACGCTGTGCTTCTTGGCGATCTCGACAATGGGCTCGGCGGTGAACAGCGGGCCACCGGTGCTGCCAAAGGGGCTGTAGGCCATGATGTGGATGCCCTTTTCGCGGCAGAGGTCGACGATCTCCTGCTGGGGCAGGGCCGGGTGGTTTTCGATTTGGTTGACGGCAGGGACGACCTTGGCGACGGGGAGGAGTTCCTCGAGGTACTTCTTGCTGTACTGCGCGCCGGAACATCGAGCGTTAGCGAGGTGTGACCCAAAGGAGGAGGGGCACAAAGAGAGACGGAGAGACGGAGAGGGGATACATACGTTAGAAACACCAATGGCCTTGGTCTTGCCGGTGGCGAGGACGGCCTCCATCTGGCGCCAGCCCTCGAGGTGGCTGTAGTCGCGGATAATGTCGCGCTCGCCGTTGGGCAGCTTGGGGAATCTGTCGTCGTTGCCGTTGGGGTTCATGAGCAGGGGCCAGTGCACCAGGTACAAATCGACATAGTCCAGACCCAGGCTCTTGAGCGACTTGTTCAGGCCCTCCTCGACACGGGTGGAGTAAGTGGCCCAGACCTTGGAGACGACAAAGACGTCCTCACGCTTGACGCCCTTGGCAAAGGCAGCCTTGAGACCCTGGCCAACCTCGTCCTCGTTGCCGTAGCAGTAAGCGCCGTCGACGAGGCGGTAGCCGCTGGTGACGGCGTACTCGACAGCGGCGGCGACCTCACCGGGAGCGGCCTGCCAGGTGCCTGAGCTGTTAGAGGAGCGAATTCGACACTAACTTTCAAAAAGTGAGAGGAGAATGGGAGTGACCTACCAAAGCCCAGAGCGGGTATCTTGGCACCGGTGTTGAGGGTGAACGTGCGGTCCGTCATGGTGGCGGTTGTGTAGAGTCGATGTGGGATGAGAGAAGACTGAGAGAGGAGAGATGGACGTGAAGCTCGTGCGTAGGGACAAGTGAAAGATTGTGAGAATAGGATGCGTGAAGCAAGAAACCGGCACATGCAAATAGTTGGGGGGGATGAGTATTTAGATACAAGGAGGGAAGGAAACGGAAAAGGAAAAAGGAGGGGTAGAAGCAAAAAGGAAGGGACGAAGGAGATGAAATAGTATTTATTCAGAAAGGGAAACAGAAAGGGAAAGAGACGGACAGAATAAAGCGGAAGCAGGAAGGCGCGAGACGGCACACAGAAATCAACGGGACAGGAAGGCACGGTGGACGGGCTACGCGACCGAGAGAGGGGCCCAATCAAGCCAATTCAAAACGTCTCTTCTCTCGTCTTTCTACGGGTGTAATTCCCCGCGGGCAAAAACCCCCCGATGACGTCCAAAGGGGTTAAAATACGCTTGTTGACAAGAAACTATCTGGCACTGCGGGCCAGGCACGAATTTTAGCGGAGCGCAACGTTGTGGGGGACAACTGCTCGGCGGGCATCTTTCGGCGCCCGCTGTCTTGTCCTGTCTTTTTTTTATTTTTCTTCTCGGATTTTAAGACCATACCACAGTACATGGCCACTGCCGCTAGTCTACGAACGTACCTTTAAAAATACGTAAAACGGGACTCGGGGGAGACTGCGCCAGAGTGGCCGAGAAAAGCAAAAAGAAGACAACTTGGACAATGCAATATGGCACAGAGAGGTCCCGATGCGATGGCGAAATCGATCCACAGAAAAACCACTCAGTACATGCAAGAAAACGAAAACGAAAGCGAACCAGAACCAGAACCAGAACCAGAACCAGAACCAGACCAAGAATCAAACCAAACTGGTGGGGAGATGCACTTTCAACTGGGGCGGCTGTGGGATTGACAAGACATAAAACAAAGTATCATGAGAATTGTGAGGCCCATATTTAGTTTTGGATGAAGACTAATCCCATCGTCTGTAAGTTTTCAATACGGGAAGTGCATGTGTAAGATATCTTCTCCCAGGCTCTTTGGCTCGCGGAGCTCGCAGAGGTGGAAGGCACGGTCGCACGCCATAGAGGCTAGTCCCGCGATGGTGGGACATCGATGCGACACGAGTGTTCAGCCTTCCTCTTATTGATTTATTGCCCATGTGCACGAGAAGAGCCCCAATGTGCGGGAGAAGCCCCGAGAGAATGTACCGAAGAAAACCGGAAGCGCGGAGGCGTGGAAAGCATGTGAGACGGAAAGCCTGAGATGATATGCGGGGGACTGGGGACTTGGACTTGGGACGGCCTAGGTTCACTGCATTTCTTATATACGGAACCTCGAAGTAATCTTCAACATTGGAATGTCTATTATATATATGTTGTTCCACGCGGGGAAGGTAAATAGTTGTTTGTAGCCTGTACTCCGGTCGATGCCTGATGGAAAGTAAAAAGTCGAAAGACAAAAGACAAAAGACAAAAGAAAGATAAAAAGACAAAAAAAACAAGAAAGAATAGACAGAGAATAGAAGTGAAAGCTGACAAAGGAAAGAAAACGAAAAAGAAGAAAAAAAAAACAGACAGTACAGAAGAGAAAACAGGACAACTCCTGGTCAGCCCTTCTTCAGTGCCGCCCAACCAATACTACAAGAAACAGAGTCCTTCCTGGACTTCAGAATTACCGCCCGCCGTCTATTGCTGCCTACCTCGTTGTAGACATGGCCTACCCGGCAATCAGCACCCAGAGCAGGAAAAAGATCATGAGCACACCAAACATCTTGGCAATCAGCCAGCGGTTGCCCGAGACCCGGCCCCAATACTTGAGCAGCTCCTTTTGTGCGCCCTGGACGTTTTCGACGACGGACTCGGTGTTGGCGTCGATGCGCTCAATCATTTCCGACTGCTCCGAGACCATGGACGCGAGCTGCGAGAAGATGGACCCCAACTCTGAAATGGTCGACTCAATGGCTTCAATGGCCTCACCGCGCTGCTGGATGTACATGTTGTTGGGCTGGGCTTCTTCCATGAGCATGAGCTGCTGGTCGCTGACGACGGGGTTCAGCGACAGGAGGCCGCCGCCACTCCCACCACCTCCGCTACTCAGGAGGTCCGGTGGTACCGACCCTGCGGCATTGCGGAAGGTTGGTGTATTGCGGCCGCCCGTGGCGACGGCGCTGCCGGAGGTGGAGGCGGCATAAAGGGGGGAGGCGGATTGTTGGTGGAGGCTGACACCTGGGTGTTGTTGCTGCTGTTGCTGCTGGACGCTCTGGGAGACTTGGGAGATAAAGTTGTCGGTGCGCGCGCGGGTGGACTGCAGGTTCTTTGTGCGCACTTCGAGGACCTCCTTGAAGTTGGCCGAGACGCCCGTCAAGCGGTCTTGCAGCAAGAAGACTACATTCTTGCGGTGCTCGCCCTCTTCGTTCTTGCCGCCCTTGCTCTGCTGCTGCCGTGTGAGTGCTTGCAGGCCCGAAATCTGCTGGTTGAGGCTGGCCAGGTTCTGCTTGACGACGAACGTGAGCTCATTCACCTCGGTCGACTTGTCGTCAAACATGCTCTTCCGTTTCGCCACTACACTCGGTTAGTACGTATTCAATAGAGTGTCATATAGTGTCGCGGGGTGTGTTCAGGGGGGGTGTACATACAGAGAGCTAACCGCTCTAGCTTGGCCATGGTCGAGGAAATTCCCCGGCCAATCTCGGCGGCGCGCCGTGCAAACTCGGACCGCGACGGCTGGCGGCCGGACGGGTCTGGGTGGCCATCAGGCCCAAGTAGTGGCTGCGCCTGTTCCCGTTGTGCGTCTGTTGAAGCAGAGGAAGAAAACATCATTGAGCGCTTCTTCTGTGCGGTCGCGCCGGCGCCGCCCTTGGCCTGGGCCTGCCGCCGGGCGGCCTGCTGGACGACCGCCTGGAACTCGACCGTGCGATCCTGGATCCGCGAGACGGCCATTATGTGTGTGGGAAGAGGTGGTGGGGGAGGAGGATCTTTAAAGAGAGGAGGAGGAAAGTCGGAGTTCGCGTTGGGATTCGATGCTTCGGTGATCGATGCTGGATTTCACGCGCAGGATGGTCTTTGCGTGTCGACTCCGTGTGCGTTTGGTCGTCTGAGATTGAGACTCGAATCAATCGTGTCGCAATATGTCGTCGGGTTGTTTAGTATCGGTGTCGCCGTAGATGGAAGTCGTCAATGTGGCCGGTGGTCGTCGCTGTCGATAAAGTTGATGTTGATTTGCGCGCGGCTCGCCGGAAAAGGGGAACGACTTTGCGTCTTTCGTCTCGATTCGGCCGCGTCGGGTGGAGTTGCAGTCGTCAGCGTGTCCTCTGCAGCCTTGTTGGAAGAGTGGCTGTGGCAGAGTGAGAGTGAGAAGCGGGAGTGAGACAGGCGAGAGGTGCGAGGGTGATGCGTGGAGTGAGGCGCAATCGAGATCGAGAGTAACCAAAACAAGTCGTCGCGAGCAAAAGTTGTTGAGAAGGAGCGTCGAAGAAACGTCAAAATGTTGAAATGATGAAATGCTGGCATGTGCGACCCAAGTGGGTTTTTCTGGTGGATGGAAATGGAAACAGCAATGGAATGGCGCTGAGGGAAGGCGCGAAGCAGAGTGTCACAGGTGCTGGGCGCAGGCGAGGATAGCGTGGCTTTTCTGGTTTTGGTGTGTTTTGGCATTTGCCCCTTTGATTGTTACCCAATCTGCCAATCTTACAGCGAAGTGATGGGGTGGGTGGGTAGCGCCTGCCCAATGAGAGGCGACTGCATTACGCGGAGAAGAGGAAAGAGACGAGAGAAGTTTCATAGGAAACAGCAGGAGCAGCCGGGGCTCCCAGTCGATGCCTGAGGCAGAAACCTCGCTAGTGACGCCCGGATTTGGTACAGGTACTTCTGGCGTCGTGCGCTTACTGTGTCCCACAAAGTACACACTACCTAGCTCAAATTGGCTTCAACACGAGGTATCGGTACGGACCAACCCGTATTCTACGCTGATGGCTCGCTTTACGAGAGCGCTAGAGAAACGCTACGGCAGGTGTTAGTTCAGTGGTCGAGGTCGTCGGTCTTCAGTGCATTCGTGCCTTGAGCGAGATATAGTAGCAAATCATGTAGATTAAGGTAAATGGAAACCAATGTTTCCTCGAGCAAGTTGATATAAAACTGAGGAAATAGCTGCAGAAGATATATGGCAAGCAGAAGTAATGGAGTATCCAAACAAGACAAAAACAGAAAACAGAAAACAAATGAGATGAAACAACCAAGACGACAAAAATGACAATATCGGATCAAAACAAAACAAAGGAAAAGCAAAAAACGTCAAAGGATATCTAGAAACAATCTTCTTTTCCTCTCTCACAAATCTCGTTCCATATTATCTTCTTCTCTCTCTCTCTCTCTCTCTCTCTCTCTCTCTCTCTCTCTCTCTCTCTAGTCTGCCTACTCATCATCCACGTAGGCAAACTCTTCGTAGGGGTTCCACTCCTGGCCCGGGTAGCTAGTGGCCGACATGGCCGGCTCTTCCTGCTCCTTTTGCTTTTGGGCAGCCAGGTGCTCGTCGGGCTCCGGCACAAAGACAGGGATCTTTTCTTCGAGGTCTTTGAGCATCTGGCGGCGCTTGTAGTCTTCAAACTGCTGGGCCGAGGTCTGGCGGATCGTCTTTTGGCGGGCGACACTGTCGCCGGCGCCGTCAGAGCCGGTGCCGTTGGCGTCACCAGAAGTACTGGCCGACCCGTTAGCACCGTAGGGCAGACTGAGACCACCGGTGGCAGAGGGCTTGGACGGCTTGGCCGAGGGGAAGCCGTACTCGGTAAAGTCCATGTCGTCAACGGGTGAGGGCGGCGTGATGTTGTTAATGTCCACGGGCGGCTCGTTGGAGCCGGTGCGGGCAATCGGGGAGGTGATGTCGGCGGCAGCGGGAGACACCGTGGCGGGGACGACAATGGTGGGCGACGTAGTGGTGGCCGTGGCGGCTGCAGGCTCCTCGACCTTGGCGGGAGGTGACTCCACGACGAGCGGAGCCACAATAGGTGTGGCACGGTCAACCGGCGATGCCGGAGGGTTGTCCAGGATGGTCTGGTCCTCCGAGACCTTACCAGCCTGGCCGGTCTTGTTGGGGTGCAGGGGCGTGGCATTGTAAATGTCCTCGTCCTCGCCGGGGACGTGCTGGTTGGCAGCGGCCGTGGCAATGGGCGTCAGCTGGGCAGCCTTGGAAGCAGCAAGGGCGCCATTCGTAAGAGGAAGAGGAGTCGAGGGCTCGGCGATGACGGGCGCGGAGTAGACGGGTTCGGCGATGACGGGCGCGGTGTAGAAAGGCTCGGCGATGACGGGCTCGGCGATGACGGGCGCGGCGTAGACGGGCGCGGCGTAGACGGGCTCGGCCTCATGGACAAAGGCCTGGTGCTGGATGGCGGGCGGCTCGACCTTGGTCTGGACGGGGCTGTGGGAAGCGGACGTCTGGGCCTGCGTCTGCTCGGGGCTGTGGACGATGGGCGCCGTCACGACGACAGCATTGGCGGCCGTCGGCGTAGTGGCCGCCGGCGTCGACGCAGTCTCGCTGGGGACGACCTGGCTGACCGACGCCGAGGCGGAGGCGGAGGCGGACGGAGACGTCTCGCTCAGCTGCGACTGGCCAGGCTGAGGCGAGGCATGGAGCGACGACACGGGTGTGTCCTCCTTGGCGGGAGGAGCGGAAACAGAGGGATCGGCAGTGGCGGCGGCAGCAGGAGCAGTAGCGGCAGTAGCGGCAGCCACAGCAGCACCGGCCAGAGCAGCGCCAGCGCCAACTGCAGCTGCAGCAGGAACAGCGCCACGAGCGGACTCGGGCTGCTGCTGCTGATGAGTGGCAACGGGCGGCGGCGAAGGGCGAAGAGGCGCAGGCACGGCGTCAGCGACGACCCCCTCACCATCACCAGCAGCAAGGCTCGATGTGGCAGGCGGCGGAGGCGGGACAGTGAAAGTAACGGGGTGCTGCTGCAGAGGGTTGACAGGAGCAGGCTTGTCGGCGGGAGCGACGGCAGCGACAGGAGCCTGCGGCTGTTGCTGCTGCTGGCTACCCTGGACGAAAGCACCAGGCTGGCCCTGGATGGGCTGCTGCTGGAACTGCTGGGGTTGACCGGGCTGGCCAGGCTGGCCAGGCCGTTGGCCTTGGAATTGCTGCTGGAACTGCTGCTGCTGTTGAGGCTGGAACTGGCCCTGGCCTTGGCCTTGGAGCTGAGGCTGTCCAGGCTGGCCTTGCTGCTGGCCCAGGTTGTACTCCGACGGCGCCACTTGACCCTCGCCGTGGACAGCAGCATAGCCATGCGGGATGGGGACAGCACCGTACTGGCGCTCCTGGAGCTGCGGCTGTTGCAGTTGTTGCTGCAGTTGCTGCTGGTGAAAGCGGTGCTGCTGCTGCTGCTGCTGGTGCTGCTGCTGCTGCTGTTGTTGCTGCTGAGGAGGAAGGCGCTGTCCCTGGGGACCCAGCTGCTGCTGACCCGGCTGGCCCGGCTGGCCTGGCTGGCCTGGCTGGAAGGGACGCTGCTGCTGCTGTGGCTGGCCAGGCTGGCCCTGAGGACCTTGCTGCTGCTGCTGCTGCTGTGGCTGCAGAACCTTGGGCCGGAACAGAGAGCCAAATGTGCTGTGTTGGTGCTTCTGTTGGGGCTGACCCGGCTGCTGCTGCTGCTGCTGGCCAGGCTGGGGTTGGCCAGGCTGGGGTTGGCCCTGCAGAGGACGTCCCTGCTGAGGGCCCTGCTGCTGGGCACCCGGCACCTGGTTCGGCGCCACAAGACCCTGCGGCATCTGGTGAAGTTGCTGCTGGGCCTGCTGGAGAAGCTGCTGCGGGTTCTGTCCTTGCTGCTGCTGCTGCTGCTGCTGCTGCTGAGGGAACTGCACCGGCTGCTGCTGGCGCACTTCCGTCGGCGAAATCTGCTGGGCCAGCGCCTGCTTGCGCATGCTGTTGGGCGAGCCCTGCACGCTGTTGGCCATAACGGGCGCCGGGAACTGGGCGAGGCGCTGGTCCTGGTACATCCGGTGGGGACCCTGCAGGCTGCCCTGTTGGCCGGGTTGGCCCTGGGGACCCTGCTGGGGACCCTGGGGACCACTCTGCTGCGGCTGGCCCGGAGCGGCAGCCGTTCCATTTGACACGGGACCGGCCATCTGCACGGACTGGGACTGAGACTGTGTCGAACTCGGCTGGGCCTGCGGGAAAAACTGGTTGGACGAAGGACGCTCGAGCTGCATGCTGGGCCGGACAGGTCCGCCGGGCGGCGGGCCACTAAAGCTGGTGTCGGTCGAGTTGGCGTACTTGTGGCTGGCACCGCCGTTGCGCAAAGCACTGGGCGGTGCGTGGCCAGGCGGATACTGCGGGCCACCGGGTGGCGGGCCTTCAGGGTCGTAGCCACCACCACTCCCGCCAGCAGCGCCGTGGCCGTTGCCGTTGCCGTTGCCGTTCTTGTTACCACCAGCCACATTGCTGGCCACACCGGCGACGCCACCGACGACACCGCCGACACCGCGGCGGAAGCGGCCAAAGAATTTCTTGGCACGCTCCATTTCCTTTTCGGTGCGGGAGACGTGGGCGCTGTCGTTGGCCGAGTTGGGGATCTGCTGGTGGCCGGGCACGAAGGAGACGGCCTGCTGGGGAGGGCCAGTGGGGGCGCCGGCGCCCGAGTACTGCTGGCCAGGCTGACCGTTCTGGAACTGCTGTTGTTGAGAAAACTGCTGCTGCCTGTCCAGGCCAGGCCCACCAGCCGACTGCGGCGGACGCTGGAAGGGACCACCTTGCGAAGGCGGCGGGGTGGGCGAGATGGTGGCACCGGACGAGCTGACGGGCGGCTGGACGCTGACCATGGAGACGGTGGGCGACTGAGCGCGCGGCTGTTCTGTCGACGGCTTTGCAGCAGAGGCAGCAGCGGTGGCAGCAGCAATAGCGGGCCCAATCTCGGTCAAAGGCTGGCCGGTAGCGGCAGCGACCGCAGCGGCGTTGCCTGCATTGATCGTCAGAACCGACACAGTCGACGAAGGGCGCTCGACTAGGCCAGGACGACGGATGGCCGACTGCGTGGGTGCGGCAGAGTCGTCAATAGGAGCAGCAGAGCCAGGGCCAGGGCCAGCAGCCGGGGGCGGTGCCTGCGATGCCTGCTGGAGAGGCGACGGCGACGGCGTCTTGGCATTAACGGGCTTGCGCGATAGCGGGCTGGGCGCAGACGGTGCCGAAGCCGACGGGAGACGGCCGCGGGCGGTCGGGACAGGGCCCACGAAGCCGGACGACGCAGCGTCGATGCTGGCACGGCCGGTCGGGATTCCAGCACCAGGGGGACCAGGAGGGCCAGGGGGACCAGGAGGACCGGTAGGACCGGCAGGAACAACAAGGCTGGCTGCGGCCGGACCTGCTGAGAAGGACGACTGAGCACTCGTCTCACGAGTCAGCGGAGTGCCGACAGACGCGGGCGACGCGACATTACGGACAGTCGTCGTAGCCGAGGCTGGGCCGGAGCCAATAGCGGTCGTCGGCACAGATGGCGGTGTGCCGGTGCCAGTAGTGGCCGGGCTCTGGTTGGGACCACCCTGGCCAGGAGCCGGCGGGCGGTTGGTGTTGATGGACAGCGGCGACGGCGAAGGACCAGGAGCACCAGGACCACCGGGAGCACCACCCTGGACAGGAGGCTGGACAGGAGGCTGCTGCTGCAGCTGTTGCTGCGACCTCATGGCGACGAGCGAGGGTGAGTTGGACGACGCACGGGGCCGGGCAAAGGGGCCTAGAGCGGCACCGGGGCCGCCAACAGGCGTCGACGGACCACTACCGCTAAACGAGGACCGTGCGGGTGCGCCCTGCTGGAATGGGGCTTGCGGCGGCGGCGTGCCATTCTGCGAGTAAGGCAGCGTGCTGAAGGTCGACGCGTGCGGGAGGTTGCCACCCACACGGTTGCCGACACTGCCCTGCGGGAAAGGGTGGGGACCGGGCAGGTTGGTGTTGTTGATAGTCTGCTGGGCGGGCGCCGAGATATTGGCGGCATCGGCCTTTGAGCTCTTATCCTTGTTGCCACGCACCTTGCCCATGAATCCAGACAACAGCCCGGTCGCGCGACGGTTGGAGTTGTTGCCTTCGCTGCCCGGCACGATGCTGCCAAACGTGTTGGTGCGGCTGAAGAAGTTGTCCGGCGTCGGCGGGTCGCCCTGCGTTGCGTACTTGGTCAACGGCGGGCCCATCTGCTGTTGGAGTTGCTGCTGTTGGAAGCTGGGCTGCTGCGGTTGGCCCTGGAATTGGCCCTGCTGGAACTGCTGCGGTTGACCCTGGAACTGATTCGGCTGGAACTGCTGCGGCTGCCCCTGCCCTTGGAACTGAGGCTGCCCCTGCCCTTGACCTTGAGCCTGGAGCTGCTGCTGCGATGGCAGGCTGCTGTGGGCCGAGCCGGGCGCACCAAGCGTCGGAGCATGCACAGGTCTCGGCGGCTGGAACATGCTGACATTGGCATTGCCAGCGCCGTCGGGACCAGCAACAGTTCCCTGAGGACCCTGCTGCTGAGGGCCCTGCTGCTGAGGACCGGGCGATGTCTGCTGCTGGACAGGACCGACCGGGCTCGTAGTCTGGGCCGGAGCAACCGACTGCGCCGGCGACTGAGTCTGCTGCAAAGGCGAGGTCGTGCTGGGCACGGGCGACGACACGGACGCACGGGAGACGGCGTCCTGTGGAGGGGGAGGGCTCTGCGTCGTGGTGGGAGCCGCAGCCACAGCCGCAGCCGCAGCCGCGGGGACAGGAACGGGGCTCTGCAATGTAGGCACAGGGGACACAACACGCTGCTGCACAGGACTCTGCGTAATGCTCGTAATGCTGGCCGACGCCTGGTGCAGCGACTGCGGCGGCGGCGATGGCGCAGGAGACGCGGCAATCGAGCCGGTCTGGGCAGGAGTCTGCGTCGGGGGAGGCGCCGGCTGCTGGTTTGCCTGTGGAGCGGGCGAGGCCGTCGCAGACGGACCGCTTTGGGGGGTTTGCTGCTGGGGCAGCGGCTGCTGGAAGCCTTGCTGGGCCGTGGGGAAGTTTTGCGGTGTGCCATGGCGGCTCTGGGGCGAGACCTGGTACGACGCGATGGAGCCGGCCGGCTGGAAGTTCTGGGGTTGTCCCTGGGGCTGCTGAGGCTGCTGAGGCTGCTGCTGCTGACCCTGGGGTCCAGGACCCGGCTGGAACTGCTGCTGCTGGGGAATCTGCTGAAGCTGTTGCGGCTGGAACTGCGGCTGGCCCGACTGGCGTTGCTGACCCGGCTGACCCGGTTGGCCCTGACCGGACTGCTGGTACTGATAGATGGTCGACAGAGGACGGCCTTGGCCCTGGAAGGGTTGGGGTTGCTGTTGAGTCTGCTGAGGTTGTGTCTGCTGCTGCTGCTGCTGTCCCTTGTTGCCCCTGCCAAAGGAGATCAGGTTGCGAATCTTCTTGCTCGTGTTGCCTGTGCCGCCGGCCGTCTGTTGAGCTTGAGGCTGTTGCTGGTGTTGCTGTTGTTGAAGCTGAGGACCTGGCTGGCGTTGGCCTTGCTGCTGCTGCTGCTGAGGGAAGCGCTGCTGCTGATGCTGGGGCAGGTTTTGGTAGAGCTGTTGACCCTGACTCTGACTCTGACTCTGGCCCTGGAGCTGGTTCATAAACTGCGGGTTGAATTGCAGTTGGCCAGGCTGGCCGGGCTGTTGCTGACCCTGCAGCTGCTGAGGCTGGAACTGCTGCTGAGGCTGGCCCTGAGGACCCTGGGGGCCTTGAGGACCCTGAATAGGAGTCTGGGGGGCGGTCTGCTGCTGCTGCTGCTGAGGACCCGTCGACTGCTGTTGCAGAGGCTGCTGCTGCTGTCCCAGCTGCGGCTGCGACTGTGACTGTAACTGAGAAATGTCGCTGGCACTGCTACTGGGAGGCGCCGGATGATCCGTCTTGGCCGTCGTGTTGGAGTGCGACGACGTCGGCGGGGACGACATGCGCCACGACGAGATTTTGGAGAAGCGGCGGCCTTTGTCGTCGGCGGCGGCCGCGCCGGCAGGCACAGGGCGGGCCTGGGGGTTGACCGGAGCAGGAGCAGGAGCAGGCTGCTGACCCTGGGGCTGACCCTGCGTCCACACTTGACCTGGCGCAGCCGGACCCGACTGCATGGGCGGCTGCTGCTGCTGGATCTGTTGTTGCTGCTGAAGTTGCTGCTGAAACTGCTGTTGGGCCTGCTGTTGGGCCTGCTGTTGGGCCTGCTGTTGCTGAGGGTCGAGTTGCTGAGGGTTGAGCTGCTGAGGCTGAGGCTGAGGCTGCTGCTGCTGTTGTTGGGGGACAGGCTGCGTCGGCAGGGGAGGCGCCTGCTGAGCGGCCTGCTGTGCCAGAACCGATCCCGACGACGAGGCACCCCAGGTATCCGAGCCCATCGTCTGCGTGCCCAGGGTGCCCTGCCGCGTCAGCTGCGCTTCGGCCGAGTTGAGCCCCGTCTCCTTGTCAAACGAGTACGACTGGCCCTCGGGAGCGGTGGTGCCCGTCGGCGAGCTGGGGCTGCGGTGGCGCGTCGAGGCCAGGGGTTCTTGCAGGTGGGACTCTTGCAGGTTCCAGTTGCCGGCCTTGGGCAGGAACTGCTGGAGCGGGTTGCTGCTCGTCTGAGCGGGGGCGGCGGCCGTCTGCGCAGGAGCAGTCTGCTGCGAGGGCAGCTGGCTGTAGCCGGCAGGTTGTTGCCCTGCGGCGGCATTGTTCTGCACGGCGAAGCCTTGCTGGACAGGCTGCTGCTGCTGCTGGGGAGCCTGTTGCTGGGGTTGGAACTGGCCGAAGCCCTGTCCTTGAACCTGACCCTGGCCCTGAGGTTGACCCTGCTGCTGCTGCTGCTGAGGCTGGAAACCCCACGAGGCCGTCCGCTGTTGCAGAGCAGCGCCAGGCCCAGGGTGAACCGGGACCTGCTGCTGTTGCTGGACAAAGTTCTGGGGGCTCGCGTAGCGTTGAGGAGGCTGTTGCTGCAGAATCTGTTGCTGTTGCGGGGGCTGTTGCTGAGGCGGCTGCTGTTGGAACTGGTTCGGGAAGAAGCCTGTAAACAAGACGTTAGTAGACGATCTGGGGCTGCATTGTCTGCGTGCTGTGCTGTGCTCACCTTGCTGGCCCTGCGGCTGCTGTTGAGGGACCTGCTGCTGCTGCTGCTGCTCCGCCACCTCGGACTGCTCATCCGGCGACTTGCCCTTGTCGTCGGCTCCAGTCAGCAAGGCCATGTCAAAGTGCAGCGTCGATGTCCGGCGGACGGGCGGCAGGCCCGTAAAGGACGACTGGCGTTCGATCTGAGGTTGCTGCTGCTGTGGCTGCTGCTGTTGAGGGGGTTGTTGTTGCTGCTGCTGCTGGAACTGTTGCTGAGGATGAAATTGCGGCTGCTGCTGAATATATTGATACTGCTGGCCGTTTGGTCCTTGGACAAGCTGGGGCTGCTGCTGGTAGACAAAGCTGTTTGGGATGGGGACAAAATTGCCGTTGGGTAGGCGCGTGTACTGCTGCTGCGGCGGCGGTTGTTGCTGTTGCTGTTGCTGGTAGGCGAAGAACTGCTGTTGCTGGGGCTGGCCTTGCTGGGGTTGGCCTTGCTGGAGCTGTTGAGGCAGTTGCTGAGGCTGCTGAGGTTGCTGCTGCGCAAATCCGCCGTTCTGAACCGGCACACCATTCTGAACACCATTCGGAGCACCAGTCGGCGTGCCGGGCGCAGGCGCACCGGCGCCGCCGGCTATGCTCTGCTGGCGCGGTCGGGAGAACATTGTTGTCGACGCCGAGAAAAAAAAGAGAGAGAGAAAAGCGCGACCGGCAACAACGGGCCTTTTTTCGTATGAGGGTAGAGGGAGAGATGCGCGAGGCTCAGGCGCGTTGCTAAAGTGCAAGGCGCAAACGATGCGATCGCAGGACAAAGACAATATTAAAGCGATGGAAAGAAAATAAAGAAGGACAGAAAGGGGAGGTAAAGATTAAGAGAGAGGAATAAGATTAAAGACGAATAGACTGGCGACAGGATAAAAAACAGTGAGGGGAAAGCTGGCAAAGCTGGGGGGGCTTGGCTCGTTGGCTGTCTTGCCTTTTGGGGCTGAATGGTCTGGCTGGTCGGTCGCGAGAGAAGAGGAGAGAGTGCAGGATGGCAGAAAGGGAAAAAGAGAGACAATGGGGGTCAAGGTCAGATTGAGGGAACAAGGGGGAAGCTTGAAATTAATGTCAGCTTGCTGGTGCGACCCTGAAGCTTCTGTTGGCTCTTGACACTGTTGACAGTGACAGACAAGTGACAGGTGGGATAGCCGACAAGAAGGGAAGAAGAGAAGAAGAGAAGAAAGAAGAGTTCGTGATGTGAAAGAAGAAGAAAGATGTCTGGGTCTCGAGTTCCCTGTCAAGCGTTTGTATTTGCTTCATCTCCTTTTTTTTTTCTTTTCTTCTTTTTTTCGATTCTCTTCCCTTTTTCCCTCCTTCGTGCTGACGGCCACGTTGGCAAATGCGACGAAGGATGCTTCTGAGGATAATGAAAGGGGACAGGGCCTAGGAAGAGGAGGAGCCGCCCAGACGGAGAGTACGGACTGGTTGAAGCTTGGGGGTGTGGTTGAGGGTGTGCTTTGCGCGGAATGGCGAGAGGGACAGAGAGTGGAAGGATTGTGTGAGGCGAGTGACATTTCTTACGCTTCATTTTACGGGTTCATAGGGCAAATCAGGGGACAGGAACAGCAAGAGACAGCAAGAACAGGGCGACCAGAGACAAGGAAGGTGCAGCCAGGCTGCCAAGGGTTGGTGGTGGGCATGGCCCCGCAAAGGGGTCAGCACCAGAAAGAGCAACAGCCCAAAAGAAAATGGAAGGAGCCGCAGGAGCATCTCAGGAAGGAGCTGCTCGCGACCTACTGGAGCTCTCTGAGCTTGGAACGGAGCCCTACAGCCAGCGCTAAAACGAGGCCGGAAGACTCAGAGAAAAGAGAGCTCAGCTTACGGACTAAATAGTACTCGTAGAACCAAAGTGCAACATCGTAACGGTCTCCTTCCACACTTTCCACTTTCCACTCTGTTTTCAGTCTCCACCCGCGCCATAGCCCTGTAAGACATGGGTGGGCCGCCTGGCCGTCCCTGGTTCTTCCTGGCCTTGCCTTTGGGGGTGTTCAGGGTGGTGCTGGCGAAATTAGAGTGTGGGTCTTTTCTGTTAAGACGCGTGAAAGCATAAGCATGCAGCGTGATGTGCTAGGCTGTGGCGGTTCTGTTTTGCGTTTTTGTGTTTTCTGTGTTCTCTTCCTTTGACTGGGGATCTACGAGTGCCATTGGTGATTTGGGATGATTTGAGATGAAGGGGATTTGGACGGGGCTGTTTTCGTTTTTTGGTGGTCTTTGGTGTTTCTTGGCTGGAGATCCCACTGACAAAACAACAGTCGTATCTGACAAGACTTTTGGGTGCAAGTTCGTGCGATGGGTCCATATTCTTACAGATTTTTGCTCTTCCTTTTTCACGCGCATCGTATTGCCCGTATCGAGAGAAGTTGGCAGAGCAAAGTGGTAAGCAATATCGAGTACCGAGTACGACGTACGGAGTTGACGATGTCCTCGACAAAGCTCGAGCCTCATGCTTGTCAGGAGCACGATACATCGAGTCCATCGAGTCCATCGAGTCCATCAAGGATTGTCTCAGAGCCAACTGTGGAAAAAAGGCGGATGAGGCTGAAAGGCACGTTGTTGACGAAACAAATGGAAACAAACGCCAGGCCCCAAACATAACGCCAACAAACGCCGCTTGTCAACTGTCAAAACGGCTCAATGGTCCCAAACAGGCAAAGTATGTGACTTTTCGCACGTTGCAGCCTGTGGCTTGCGGCCTGCCGTCGTCCCAAAAGAGTATCGGGGGAGGCTGTGCAAATGCACGGATTTGCAGAAATGTGCTCGGAATAGCAACCGCGCGCCATTCAAACACCACGCCTATGTGGAGTGATGGGCAGAACGTTTTCCACTACGGAGTACTTTCCACTGTTTCTCGTCGTCTGTCCACTACGAACGTACACAGTCTGAAGCCAGTCTCAACAATGAAGCAGAGCTGAGCCGCATCGTCAAAGGTCTCCACTCAAAAGAGAGCGGCTCCCACAAATCGTCCCAATGCAACAGCCACTGCCTCAAAAAGATGCACAATGGCTGCAGGACAAAGTGTGCAACTAAAATCGAAAATCGAAAATCAAGAATCGAAAATCAAAAATAGAAACACAGACGAACGGCACAAACAAGCGCGGGTTTTGACGCTCGCAGAATCACAGGCTAGCAAGACGCAGATGAAGATGCAAAGCCTGCCGGGAAATGGTGTATCGACGATCGAAGAAAGGATGCGCATACTGAGTTGGCAGGTGCAGGTGCAGGTGCAGGTGCAAGTCCATAGTTGACCAAGGAATCATGCGTGCTTGCCCTGCTCGCTCTCTTTCCCAGTCCGTCCCATCCCAACAACCCCCATCTGATCGTCGCCTGTCCCAATCTCACTCTACTTTCACATTCGTCCCGTCTCGCCGCGCCTACGACCTGCCAAAATCTTCACTCTGGCAAAAGAGAGAAGGCGCCGACGCGTACGGAGTACGTCGTATTGACTGTAGACTGTGTACGTCGTCCTTTGGAAAAGATTGGCTCGAGTGTGCCTTGCCAATGCTTCTAGAGTACGTCGTAGGCTACTCGGCATAACCGTGAGCCACAACCGTTTGGAATATCAAAGCTGGCACGGAGCCAAGGCTCAGTGCGTGGCAACGGTGATATCCCAGTCCTACCTACCGCATCCCAAGAGGGCAGGCAATACTACTGCAAAGCGTTTCAATATGTCCCATGTCGACACCGCTTGTAGTCAACAATCTCATCTGTGAACAACAACCCGCAGCCTTGTGTGCCAACTTGGCGATCGTCGGGTTAGAAGGAGCCCCGACATTGGAGACATTGACCCCTGCCAACACCACTTCGAAGTATCAAGGTTGACAGCTATATCATCATACGGCTTGTGCGGTGGTATTGAATCTTGGAGGTGGGAAACGATCTATCCTGTGCTCCGTGTACGATGTATATCATGCCTTGTTCAATGTCAGGCTGACGATGCTGCTTACAGCCCTATGGAATCAATCCTCATATGTCAAGTGCAACATCGAGGAACAGTAGCATCAAGATCTCACATCAAGTAATTTGCATCTGGCTGTCAGCATCTAAAGGTTCCATATCACAGCACGATGCCCCATTATAGCGGTAATTGTATTGCGCTCTGTCTAGTGGATCATAATATTTTTACATATATGAGGTCTCCTTCTTGTCTCGTGTGTTTTGTAGTTTCGATGTATCTGTTGTCTGCTAGTCCAATGGCTTGATAAATTTTACGTTTTCAAGCTGCAAGCACTTGTATTATTAACGAGAGTACGACGTAATGGTCTTTATCAAGCTTTTGTTGTGAATTCAATGTGGCAGTACGTACTTTTCTAGTTGCTCATTTTTTTTTTTTAAAAAAAAATAAAGAGGGGAAGAAAAGAAGAAAAGAAGAAAATGAGAAAATGTTCCAGAAATCAAAATAAGAATCTCGAATAAACATTTTCAAAGCGACTGTTTTTTTTATTTTTATAAAAATATATATATACACATGAAATTCCTACATTGCGCAATTCGTTACCTCTTTATCATGTGTGCTGGCTGCATCTCCTTGATAGCTCCATCCATACGTAGTTGCCCTCCAAGTTTGTATACTGGGTCTAAATCAAGAAGAAACAAGTGTGCAACGGGACAGTCCTTTAAAAGAGTTTAGAGTTTGCTCCCTGGCTCGTCCACCGCTTGCTTCACGTGTTGTAAATGCAAACGGCAGCTCTTTTCAGATATACTTTGTATTGTGCTCTTACTCAACTCGTAAAAATCTCCGGTGCAACGTTGCCGACGGACGGTATTACGTCGCCAGGAAGTATTTACGGCTCTCCGCCGAGCGGGTATTGGCCATTTGACAGGTACGGTGGAGTGCGATGGAGTACGGGGTTTGATCATTGATGATAGGGGGGAGTAGGATTTCTGTCGGCAGCATTCGCCATCATCACGGAGTATGTTCACCTTGCATACGGCGAACGGACAGTATGGACCACAAAAAGTAAGCTCGGCAGCGACAAGAGAGTTCCGCCCAAAGCCGAGGAAGAAGGGGCAAATCGCCGTTTGATGAATGGCTGCAAATGGCTACTGTGGTACGCGAATGGTTGTGAGTGGCCCGGCTCTAGTGAGTTGAGAAGTCTCTTTGGCTCTGGCGCCTCGGGTGAAGGAGCATGAAAAGGTAAGGAGAGGGGAACTGGAGCACAAAATGGAGGGGGCAAATGTTGGAGATAGACTGCCCTGAGCAAAGTCCCCAGACAAACTGGCAGAAAAAATGGCCGAAATACTGCAAAAGAACGCAAAGACCGCCACGGCGAAGAGGGTCGAAGAGGGGAATCCTGGGGAGTGGCACTAGCTCGGCTTAAACTGAGTGACCACTACTCCGTACGTCGTACGAACTACTCCTTTGTTCCCTTTCCTATCGTGGACTGTGGTAAAGAGCACTCGCCGTCTTTCTCGCTGCGATTGGAGCCCCTATTACGTCGATTACGGAGCACACGGCGTTCAAAAGGCGCCGTGCAACCTCGCAAGCAATAAAAAGAAAGAAAAATACGGAGTAATAACAAGCCAACAAAGCAACAAAGCGCACGGCCAGAAAACACCGCCAAATTTACCGCCAAAACCACCACCGAAACCACAAAAAGCGCGCGATGATGATATCTGCGCTGTACTTGTCAGTACGACGAAAAATGAGCCAGAAGAGACCACAAAAAATAAGGGAGAAACCGAGGGAAAGTGAGGGAAAAGAATGAAGAAACAGGAAGTAAGAATTAAGACAAAAAGTAACAAGAAAAGGGATACGTAGGCCCCAACAACTCAACAGATTTCGGTCGAACGGGCAGAATTGTTCTCTGAGGACAAACGGACAAAAGAACTAAACGAACAGAACGAAGCAATTCAGACATCAATTGTCGACTATCAACAGATTCAATCAATTGAATAGAGGTTGAGAGAACTCACCAAACGCCCTTTCCGTCCCCATTCTCCGTTCCTTCCCCATTCAGCCGCCGTTCGCCGAGGCCGAATCGCTCTTTCCACACACCACCGCCGCCTCCTTCCCCCAGTTGAGCCGGAACCTGAGAAGCTAGTGTCTAGTGCACGCGACCAAACGGACTCAAAAAGCAACAAAAAGGGCAGGAGACAAGTGAAGTAAGGAAAGGCAGGAGCAACGGAGGGTACTTCCAAACGTTCTTCAAACGCTCTTCAATTGTCCTCACTCATTTCTGTCTTGTCAACAAAGCACAATTGCATTGAGCGACAGCGACAGCGAGTGCTACAATCACTATCGGCACGCGCATTGGGCTGCAGACAGCTCTGCAGATAGCCGGCGCATCCCTCCTTACGCAGTATTCACTACAGTAAAGCCCCCCCCGGCGATTGACTATACCGGTACTCCGACATCGACGACCAAGACCCCTCGATCCGACCTCGACCTTCTCCCTCCCTTTTGCTCTCCCTCCTCTTTTATAAACACACAATGGCCGACCGGACATTCGATCTGGCGGCCGCCGCGGCCGAGCTGCAAGCTGACCCGGTTGCCGTTGAGTCGGCCCGGCGATGCCCGGCAGTCGGGGATGCCGACCTAGACAAAGACGGCGACGACGGCGGTGCACCGCTGGCCCGGCAAACACCACAGCCCCAGTCGTCACGACTTTCACAACCCCCACCTCCCCCACCTCCCCCGCCTCCATTACAATCTGTACACACCGACACCGACGCCGTTCCGACAAGGCCGAGGACCTCTACGTCCACTGCCGAGATCGGCAGCACCATTGCCCGGCCGGGCCCCGTGCGTATCAACGTCAAGGGCGCTTTCATAGTGGACGAAGAGCCGTCGAATGGTAGCGGAAGCAGCAACGGAAACGGCAGTCGATCACCCACAGGGTCGACGCGCGGCGACCGGCGGTCACCAAGGATAGGGACAGGCAGTGGCGACTCGGTCAACGGATCCGTCAGCGGATCTGCTAACGGCACAACGACCGGCCGCGCCCACTCGCCCTCGGAACACCACTCCACGTTCGACATCCGCCTCCCCAACCACCACGCCGTCGTCTCCCACATTGCCGTCGACATTGGCGGCACACTGGCCAAGGTCGTGTACTTTTCGCGCGAGGCGCAATCCGCGGAACCAGGTGGCCGCCTGAATTTCCAGTGTTTCGAGACGGACAGGATTGACGACTGCATTGATTTCTTGTTGGATCTCAAGCAGCGCCACATGGACGCCAACCCCGGCGATGCGCGGTTGAGGAGCGAGCTGTGTGTCATGGCCACCGGTGGCGGCGCCTACAAGTACTACGACCGCATCCGCGCGCGCATGGGCATTGATGTTCTGAGTGAAGACGAGATGGAGTGTCTCATGATGGGGCTGGACTTCTTCATTACCGAAATCCCCCGCGAGGTTTTCACTTACTCGGAGACCGACCCGATGCACTTTGCCGCGCCCTCGGAAGATATCTACCCCTACATGCTCGTCAACATTGGCTCCGGTGTCTCCATGCTCAAAGTCTCGGGCCCCCACAAGTACGAGCGTGTCGGCGGTACCTCGCTGGGCGGCGGTACCCTGTGGGGTCTGTTGTCGCTGCTGACGGGTGCCCGCTCGTTTGACGAGATGCTCGAGCTGGCCTCGCGCGGCGACAATTCCCGGGTGGATATGCTGGTGGGCGACATCTACGGCACGGACTACGGCAAGATTGGCCTCAAGTCCACGGCCATTGCCAGTTCCTTTGGCAAAGTGTTTCGCATGAAGCACCTGGCTGAATCGGAGGCCGAAGACGGTGTCCACTCGCCCGTGGACGCCAAAGACGCCGGCGCAGCCGGTGATGCGCCCACAGCTGACGGCCTCCACGGCACGGGGAATGCTTCCGCTTTTGCTTCAGCCCCCGCTGGCGGCGACGATGACCCCGCCAACATGTACCGCGGCGCCGCCTACAATACCCACTTCTCCGCCGCCGACATCAGCCGTTCCCTGCTGTACGCCATCTCAAACAACATTGGCCAGATCGCCTACCTGCACTCCCGCATCCACAACCTCGACAGCATTTACTTTGGTGGCTCCTTCATCCAGGGCCACCCGCAGACCATGAACACGCTGAGCTATGCCATCAAGTTTTGGAGTAAGGGCACCAAGCAGGCCTACTTTTTACGCCACGAAGGCTACTTGGGCGCTGTCGGTGCGTTCCTCAAGAGACAGCCGCGGAACTGGGGACGGCGGGGCAGTTTCGAGGGTGGACTGGAGATGCGGATGACGGAGCGGCTGCGGGATGAGCAGCAGGCAGAAGAAGAGACGGCGAGGTAGACAAAAATAGAGCTCACAAAAAAGACGGCCAATACACAGCATCATATACTCATATACGGGGCATTTGGAAACTGCTTTTGCCATCCGAGTACAGACAGGGCAAGCAAGGTTGGCAAGCAAGACGAAAACAGCATACGATGCATACACGCATACAAGCATCCGGCATACATTACAAACTGCATTAATAGAGAGCCATATTACACGCCCTACACAGTACACAGTCCGGTTTACATTAATAAGCAAGTGAAAATAAACATGGAGCATCAGACACATTAAACTGAATTAATAGCATGTCGTACGCCGTACTGGTTCATGATAAGTCTGGCAAAATAAACTCTCTTTTTTTGGTGTATTATGTTAAAGTGTAGATACTTTTTCGTCCCGAAACTTCGGTTTTTGTTACAGAAGCCTGGTTTTAGTTGTGTTCTGAGGTACAACTTTTTGTTGTCTCCCCAATCGCGCCAAAGGTATCAAAAAGGGGAGGATAAAACAAAGAAACGAGTAGAAGAGAGAAAAGAGAGAAAAGAAAAAAATGACGCAAAGCAGTGAGATGGCATGGCCAGGGACCCGTTGTCATATTATTATGAGTAAAATAAGACTTCACGGACCGAGACGTTTAGAGCCCAAAAGATACCAGGTAATGAACAGGACAAATCAGTACACAGAAGGACGAAGAAACGGAAACGCAGCGGACAAAAGAAAACGATGTATAGCAAAGATTCAGAAAACAAAAGGAAAGGAAATGAGAAAAAAGATACAAAAAAGAGCAGCGGGGGAATCAAAGGCTCGTGTAGAAAAGTAATTTGTGCGCACAGCACAGACATGAAAACAGGGTGGTGATAATGAAGAGAACAGCGTCCCGAAGAACACAGCCTCCATCCCTCC
The DNA here is from genome assembly GCA_019925295.1 of Sporothrix pseudoabietina. Classification (NCBI taxonomy): domain Eukaryota; kingdom Fungi; phylum Ascomycota; class Sordariomycetes; order Ophiostomatales; family Ophiostomataceae; genus Sporothrix; species Sporothrix pseudoabietina. Next base: position 1,089,499 of record JADHKS010000001.1, on the reverse strand, counting down.
ACCCACCCCAGATGACAAGAAAAAAAAAACAAGACATAAAAAAGGTAAAAAAAAAAGTGTGTCGGCCAGCTGCAAGAAACAGAAACCCGTCCCGAGGCTGCCAAGATGGGAGCAGACATTGTCATGCGACATGCGAAGAAAAAAATGATGAGAACAAAGCGTAGCAAGAAAGGCAACAAGCCTGAAAACATCAAGATGGACGCTGCCATCCGCTTTACCGCCGCAGTGACGACCGCGTGTTACGTCCGCCGTCACGCTGCTTGAGGCGGCTTGTCCGCCAGCCCTCGTACCACTGCTCACGGCTGGCCTCACGCAGCTCGCCACGCCACTCCGTGAAGACGGCATCCTTGAGGCGCAGGAAATCGCAGTGGTCTGCGTTGTTCGGGTCCGCAAAACCCCAGGGGAACTGCCGGCCAACAACACCAGGCTCATAGATATCTGGGCTGATGATCGACATCGGGATAAAGGGCAGCTCGTCCTCCTCCTTGTTCAGGTGCTCCATGTCGCGCTCGCGGTTGCGGCGGCCTGGCGTCGACGACAGCCGCTTCGGCGACTTGGATGTCTGAGAGGGGGGTGTATAGGACTCGCGGACGGGGCCCTGGATCGGCAGGCCGTCTTCGTTGTCGGAAAAGGCAATGGCGTCCGAGTCGCCACCGTCGACGGGCGTGTGAACACCGGCCTCCGCGGCGGCAGTCTCCTCGTCCGTCTCCTCCTCAATACGGTTGGAGTCGATCGTGCTGGCGCTGTCGTCGAGGTCATCGAGGCCAAGCGACTCAAGAGGGTCCAGGTTTGCCCGCTTAAGGCTGTCTGCGACCGACTTCTTGAGAACGCTCATGTGCTTCGTCGTGATCGTATCGGCCTTGGAAATAACTGGGATCACTGTGGTCTTGCCCTGCAGGGTACGCAGCACCTGCAGATCAAGGTCCTCGTCCAGAGCACCCAGCACACGTGCCTGTGGGATGTACTTGACGGGGCCACCATTGCGGTCGACACCGTTGCTGCCGTTGATGGCCTGCTCGTTCTTGGACGCGGCAATGTTGCGGTCCAGGCGGACGGGGTCGAGAATCAGGAAAACAGCATGGATGTGCGTGTCCTGGACACCGGGGGAACGGACAACCTTCATCTCCTCGTTGAAAGTGTCTTCAAACTTGCTCTCGAGGAAGGCGGACATTTCCCGCAGCTGCAGGTCGACCACGTTCTTCTCCAGACCCTCCGAGTCCCACAGAGTGAGGCCAATGCGCTCGCCATCAATCTCTGTCTCCAAAAAGTGTGGGATGAAGTTGCCCGATGGCGGTGCAGCCGGCACAAACTCGTCGGCGTCAAAGGTCTTTGTCCGCTTCTTTGCAGGCAGGGCCAGCGATGTCTTGAGGAATTCGAGGAAGGACGTCTTGCCGGAGCTCCGAGTACCCATAATCAGGATGCTAAAAAACCAATTGTTAGAACTCGTTTGCCAAAGTTTTTTCTTTCTTTTTCTTTTCTTTTTTTAAAGTTGTCAGCTTACTTGAACGGCGTCGGGTCTTTCCTCCGGCGAACGCGGCGAGGGCTGTTGATCGTGCTAATAGCGCTGCTAGCATAGCTGTAGCGGCCGCGATGGGTCATGCTCTCGGTGCGGCCGTAGGGGTCCACCCAGGCGCCCGAGGGGACAGGCGGCATCACGGGCACACTGGCGACGGAGCGGCTCGGCTCCATGGACGGGCGAGGTGTGTAGTTGCTGTTGTAGTAGTCGGTGGGAGAGGCAGCAGAGGCAGCGGCGTCATGCGCAGGCTCGCCAAAGGAGCTGCCTAGGTTGGGTGCGGGAGCGCCATTATAGAGGACGGGGAGGCGGGGCGGGGACTTGGGGATGGCAGCTTCGCGCTGACGCTGGAGCTCGGCTTCACGCAAAGCCTGGGCCTTCTTGCCCTTCAGCTCGCCAGATTTGCTACGCCGTAGCAACATTCCGAAACTTGAACGTCGGGCTGTGGGCGAGCTCATTCTCTGGTGGGATGTAAGAGAAAAAGGTTCCGGGGCCGCTTCAAAAGTGCGAAACAGCGCTTTTGCGGCGGGGTTTGCTCACGAGGAACAGACGAACGGAAAAGGAGAGGAACAGAAAACGATCACCCTTAGAACCAAGGGCGGGGGCGCTTGCTATGCCGTAAAAGAGCAAGGACAAGAAATGTGGTATGTGGTGTTGTCCCTGGAGTCGGATGTCCCGTGTCTTTATTTGGCACACGGTCGTGTTCGATCCAGATATTGGGGTTTGTGCTCAAAGATCAAAGATTGGGCAAGAGGCAATCCCAAAACCGGCTTTATTGGCTGTGTAGGTGATTGACAGCAGGCGCTTCGAATAGGAGAGAAAGAGTGGTAGATCCTCTGGGAGTCTGAGGGTCGTAGAGAGCGAAAATGTCACGGTACACAATTTGGCAACAGAGAAAAAAAAAGAAATGACGAAAGCGTTCTGTCACAAAAGTTCGCTCAGACTTTTCTAGGCGTTCGAGGCTCTTTCTTTTATTCGAAGAAAGAGTGTCGATCTTTGCTGTTCCGCGGGGGGAGGGAAAACTGTGTAGTCGGTTTCGCCGTCTGGTGCAGGCTGTGAAGTGGGAGGGATCGTCCGTCACTTTTTGCGTGCCGTCTGAGAAAAAAAAAAACCCGAGCACGACTGGTATGTGAGACAGAAAGCCGACAGACCGTGAGCTTGGGAGACTGCGTGGTCGAGAATAGCTCTGGAACTGGCGAGTTGAAAAACGAGCTATCGTTTTGCTGTTGTTTACTCAGTTACTGCCAGCCTCTTGTAAGAGAACCGTGACTGTGAGTAAGGGGCGACCCTAGATGCAGCAATGACGCGTTAGTTGGAAATGCACCCTTTCCCGCAAATAGCGGCATCCTGTCAAAATAAAAAAAAATAAAAATTAAGAAGGGCCCAAAAGCTCCAAAAGACAAGACCGTAAAAACCAGACGAGCCGACCCAGGGAATGGAAGCGATGCGATAAAGAAAGAAAAAGTCAAGGGCAAAGATGGGCAAAGATGGGCAAAAAGAGAGAATGGCATTGCGGCATTCAGCGGGAGGAGGGCCGAAGTGGTGGCAACGACGTAAGGGAGCGTGGCCAAGTGTCTTAGACACACGTCGACAACGGAAGCTGAGACAGGAAGCTAAGTCTCAAAGCTGCGGAGACCCCAAACGCCCTCTTTCGTTCGTCTTCACTTTTTGACTTTTGCTGTTGCAGCAGCTCAGTTCTCCGTCCGATTTGTTTCGGTTTCGGCCCCTCGTGCTGCACCAGAACAGTTGTCGCTTGCCAACGGTTGATTCGCAGCTTCGCCACGGTGCGATTTTCTAGGAGTCCAGCATATTTTTGCCGGATGCTGCTTCTTGGGCCGGCCAATGTCTCCGGGTAAAAAGAGCTCAAGACACGACGCAGGAGGATGATGCGCAACCGGGGAAAAGAATCTCGGCACAGTATGTTTCCTGGATGTTTGCTGGATGCTCGTTCTCTCTTTCTGTATGTGCCTCTTTCCGGCTCCTTGGGATCTTGGCTTCGTCGTGTTGTTTTGGGCTGGATGGGATCGTATGCATGCGCGCGGATGTTCACTCACCTTTTGTTATAAAACAGGTCGATCCCTGAGTTGGGAAGGGAGTTGAGGGCACCGTTCTCGTAGACGAGGAAGATGCGCCTTTCGCTGGAGAACGCCAAAACGGCGCGGGATGGGAGAAAAACGTGTCGACGATGAGGTGTCGAGAAAAAGAGGGTTGGTGATGCCCAAAGTGTGTGGGCAAAACAAGAAGCTGGTGGGCTTTTCTAAGAAAGGGGAAAATAAAAAAGCAGGAGACCATAAATGTGGCTCTAAAATAAAAGGGGGGTGGTGGGAAAGGGGAAAGAAGAGGAGGGGAGGAAGGGTTCGAAGGGCAAGAGCGCGCGCAAGCAAAAGAAAGAGAGGGAAAGAACGAAGGAGGAAAGAATGAAGACAATAGCGCCGTTTGTTGAAATGGGAAAAGGAAGGAACAAAGTTCAAAGGAAGGAAGGAGCGACGCGCGGGTGGAGCACAAGGCGTGTAGGCGAAGAACAATATGGAGTTCAAAGTCGGGACAGCTGGGGGGATGAGGGACGATCAGAGGGCGAGAACAAGAGGCGAAGAGTACTCCGTAAAAGACAACGGACAAAAGAAGAGATGGGAAGAGGGTCAGACGGTGTACGTCGTACTGTACGAGAAAGGAGGCGTGTACGGAGTATGCTGAACGGCAAGATGCAGATGGTCCTATTTCGCATGAGGCAGGGCGGCAAGCTTGGACGCGCTTGGAAAAGGGGGCGGACGAAGGAGCGATGCACGAGAAGGAGAAGGGGTGGAGGGCAAGAGCACTAGCAAAGTCGTAGCTTCCCTGAACTGGTTAGACGGGCATGAAGATGAGATCGTGCAGGTTGCAGGCAGGTGCAGGAGTGCTATGGCAGTGGATGGCTGACAGGCGACAGGGACCGGACGGCTTTTGGGATGGCAGGACCGGTCGGGCGACAGATGGGAAAACCGGGAAAGGGGTCTTTGGGGGAAAGAGCAAGTGAGTGGTGAATGAGTGAGCAGCATGGCAAGAGCCATAAGCCAAGAGAAGCTTAGAGGGGGGGCATCAGCAAGATACGGCCGCCGACGGGCAAGAGCGACACAGCTTCGGGTATGTCTGGAGGTTTGCGCCTTCCACGCGAGCAGCTCCAAGCAGAGGAGCGGCAGGTGCGACGTACGATTACGAGGTTGATATCTAAACGGGGAAGCAGTGTGTGTCCTATTGCTGCTACGAGCCCGTTTCCTAGTACAACAAGAGGTTCTTCTGGTAGCACTCGTGATAGTAGCGACCTGAATTGAAAGCGCTGTGGTCGATGCCTTTTCTCATTGCCATCGAAGGCTGTCATAAACTACGACTTATTGACTTATTGCGCCCTGTCGCGACGGGACACACCATTAGCATCAGGTACAAGCACGAAAAAAAGGGGAAGGGACATCTTGAAAATAGGGGAAGCAGGAGATTGGCTGCTGTGATTGGCCAGATCTTGGGAACTAGGCCCGTTTCGGGCGCTACCATTGGGGCCAGGTGCAGGTGGGGTTCTTTCCTCGCTCTTCCTCAGTGGCTTCTTGTGCTTCTGTGCAGCGACCTAACGTCCTAACAACCGAAGGTCTGTCCAGTGGGTGGCCCCTGCCCTGCCAGGAACGGCAAAAGTGGGAAGGGTAGCGAGTGGTGAAGCAAAAACGGCCGGCGCTCCTTCCTTTGAAACGAGAGTGGAGTCGCATCGCTATGGGGAAACGGACCTGGCAATTCCAAAAGGGCAACAAGTCCACAAGCCCACACCAGTCCACACAAGTCCACGGGGAAAGAGGGGTGCTTTCACAGGGTGGGTGTGCTGGGTCCAGTGCGTGTGCCTGGGATGCAAGCGCTAGTCAGGCGTTAGTGGGCTCGGTGCTAATTTACGCAGGCGGGCAAAGGACGGACTATGCGTACGAGCTGACCCTTCTCTTTCTCAGGGACTGGGACAAGGCAGAAACGGCAGGGACGCGCTTCCAGGGGACATCCCACCAGAAAAAGAAGTATCGCGAGTTCGCGACGATATCGAACCCTGCAAAAAGCTGGAAAAGACCCCCATAGTCTCTGTGCGACACCTGCGTTTTCGTGGGCTTTTCTTCCGTTTGACTGTCCTGCTTCACCTTTGAGCGTCTCCCAGGGCCCCTTGCCGCCGAGCTTTGCCTGATCTTTTGTCCCCTGCCCTTCATCCTATCGTTCTCTTCGGCTTCTTCTTCTTTTTCTTCTTCTTTTTTATTCTTCTTTCTTTCCTTCCTTCTTTTGTTTCATGCCGCTCCCTTGCTTCCCGGCGTTCCACCAGGCCTGCACCTATCCGTTGGAGATAGCCATGGAGAGTGCCCTGTGGGCTGGCGGCGGCGGCAGACACAAAGTCTCTCCCTATGAGGTGGAGAAAAGAGGACCCTGTACGTTGTACTCCGTACTCCGTAACAAAAGACGAAGAAGGGAAAAGCAGGTTTCAATGGGGCAACGGCAGTGAGTGAGGACGCGTGCTTTACTGCAGACTGGGAGTAAATTGAAATTGTGGCTGCTTCTCTTCATAGACACGCCGTATCCTATCGACCAAGTCCCACGGGTGCTTCTGATTTCTTGTGGCCACTGGATGACCCGTGTCTCGGGCAGCAGCACGCAGTGCGTTTTCAAAGGAAGCTGGCAGAGATCAAGAAAACCAGAAAGCCAGAACCAGTTGGCACGCCACTGTCTCGTCACGACACGAAGCACTTGGAGACTTTGGGCTTACAGAGTATTACGGCCTCCTCGTACAGACTGCACGGCGTGCCGTGCAACTAACGGGAACCTCGCAATGCGCCGCTTGTACGAAGTGCTTTGGGCAGATCGCATAATATGTCGTATGCAAGAACAGAAGAAGAAGAGGAATAGAGAGGGACACGACGGCAGTCTTCTTGTCTTCCCCTCCAGAACCAACGAGGACTTTCCATTTCCTGCGGCATCCTACGGGCGGCCTACTGCAAGTTTCCATTTTGTGCATCTCGACTTTTCTACTGTGTACTCCGTACGTCGTACATATACTGAGAACAAAAGGACACAGAGGCCAGGAAGAACAGCGCATGTCGTCCCGATTGCAAGATTGGTGCCCCCTTTCTCTTGCAGAAAGAAGCCGGCACCAGCCAGCCCAGTTGTGGCACACGCCCCCCCTGAACGACACGAGGGAAAAGACTCGATTGGAGAAGAGGGGAGAAAGGAAAACCGCGACGCGCCGCACAATGCTCACACACTCACCACCACGGAGGCACGAACCGGGTGGAACCATGCTGTTTCTTCAGCTTTCAGGTGAGCAGGAGGTGTCTTTGGGACAGCGAAGCTAACTTGATGCAGATTAGGTCGATCCATGGGAGCCGAGCGATGCTGCATGTCGACAGTCGTCAGCATGTACGCCGTAATACTCTGTAGAAAGCGAGAGCGATTTTGATCTTGAGCTGAACTCTGCAAGACGGACGATTGCAAATACAGAGTCAAGCGCAACGGTTAAAAGGTCCAACGTCCTGCTGTTGAGATGAGGCACGGGGGGTCAGTCTATGTAAGTGCAAGTGTACGTTTGTAAGTGAAAGTGCGTTGCTGCATGAGGACAAGCAGAGAAAGGTCCGCCTTCTCGATGCAGTTTGGGCTCAGAGCTTGGGGCTGCCCGAGATAAGTCAACGAACGATTTGGCCAGTCCAAAAGAGGCGATGGGGCGATGGGGCGATGGGGTTAGCCATGATGGAAGATGTCCCGCTGCAGAATCAAATGAGAGAACGTGGAAATGGACGCCAACAGTGAATGATACGGAGTACGGAGTACGACGTATTGGCATTGGCATTGGCACTACAGCAGAACCACGAGTTGTCCCCACTCTGTGCTGTGCCGTTCTCAAAGGACCTGGAAACTCGTCTGGGCCCCTCCCTTTTTTGTCATTTCCAAGGAAAGCAATATCAGTGTGCCGTCTGACCAGGCAGGGCAGACCCATCAGTCAGATCGATGCAGATATACTTCTGTGCATACGCATACGGAGCACTTACCACAGTACTCCGTATATACAAAGTATCTGAGCCTCGCGCCCATGGGTCAACGTCTCCGCAGCGCCAGATTAGCCGGTTTCGAACCGCATAAACGGCAAGAAGAAACCACCGATAAGCGACAAGAGGGTAGAGAGTGGCCTTCCTCTTTGTTACAAGAAGGGGCTGAAGGAAACTAAAAGGATTGCACAAGGAGGAGAAGGATGAGGAGGTGGCGTACACAGTAGAGGAGGATGAGAACATACGACGTACTATATAAGTAAAGGGAGGACCTGCTTTCCGATTTGGTAGCATTTCGGCCTATGCTCTCAGGAGAAGACAGAGTCTCTCCACACCTTCCGTGCGCAAATGCACATATGAGGTATGCACAGACAAAAAGTCGCCCAATGTCAAAGTCAAAGTCAATCAACGGCCTCGCTTTGTCGTATATTAATATGCACCTGCAGTCGCGCCTCCTGCCGCCTTTCTAATTAATCCGCGCGCGGAACGTGTCAGTCTTGTGACAAGAATTGAGAGGACTGAGCGGACGGGCTGCCATCTGGTATGATGTCAGTGGTTGCCAAAGGCACACTAAACTTCTGCCAACATGCCATCAATACACACTTTTCTCAATGAGTACGACGTATCTGTGAATCATTTGTGTTTTGCTTTCTCATCATGTGCAGCGCCAGTGCTGTATACACGGCGATTGCATGTTAAAGGGTGTCGACCAAAATTGCCCAATCGGGTAAAAAGAGGGGCGCTGGCGGGCGAGTTCGTCGGGATTAGTCACGGCCGCACTCGCAGTCAGACACCGAAGAAGGGAGGAAGCGCGGCGCGAAAAGTCCAATGTCACCGGACCATCCCCGAGAGAGAGACAGGGCAGTAGAATGCGAAAACAGTGTATAAATATGTAGGTCTGCCCTGACCATTGATCTGTGAGAAATCAAAGGCTCAACCTTCTTCATCATCAGCATCAACAACGCTGACACTCCCTGACACTCCCTGACAGCAGCCACTCACAATGTCATCCACTACGCCCAGTGCCGGCCGGCCGCCATACCCGCCCTTTACGCGCGAGACGGCCGAGAAGAAAGTCAAGGCCGCCCAAGACGCCTGGAATACAAAGTGAGTTCCCAGAAGTGCTTACAGTCTTGGTTTGTTTCCCTGCTAACGCCACAGAAACCCCACGATTGTTGCCCCGGCATACACAGAGGACTGCATCTGGCGCAACCGCGACAGCTTCTTCCAGGGCCACGACGCCATCGTCAAGTTTTTGGAAGGCAAATGGTCCCACGAGAACGGCTACCGTCTGCGCAAGGAGCTCTTTGCGTTCACAGAGGACCACATCGCCGTGCAGTTTTGGTATGAGTACTACGTGGAGACCACCGAAGGTGAGAGTCCCGGGAAGCAGTGGTACCGCTGTTACGGCTTGGAGGACTGGACGTTTGCGGCGGACGGGCGCATGAGGAAGCGGCAGATGAGTGGCAACGATGTAGCGATTGCCGACAGCGAGCGGTGGTTCCGGGACGGCGTGGATGTGAATACAGTGGCCATCAGCGAGAAGCATTGGTAGGAGTGCACAGGCAAACTGTTATAATAGTCAACTCGGTGTATTGCTATCGAACCGGCAGGCCTTCTATATATTGACGTGAAGCCAGATTTCCGCCGGTTTGTTGTTGTGAATAGTGTGTAGTGTGTTGATTGTTGTAGTATACTCTCCCGCCGACCGTCGAGCCATGATGCACAACCGTTTGTGTATCAAAAGTTACAAGAAGAGACAGGACACCAGAAGAGAAAAAAGACCAAGGGAAAAGGTAATCAACAAAACATGTTGGACAGTATAATAGAAATGGTAGAGCCCGAGTACAGTACAAATACACGAGAAAGAGGGCGTCGTGGTGTGTGTGTTGTAGTGATAGTAGTAGCAGTGTGTATGTTATGTGCAAAAGTGATATCCCAATAACCCCAAATAAGCGAGCCCCACCTTTGATCCATCTACATTTGAATAATAGCAAAATAGCAAGAGGACGGAACATCGTAAATAGGAAAATAAACCAGAAAATAGTAGCAAAGGAAAAATAGAAAAAGAGAAGGAAATACCCGTCAAGTTAAAGAGACCATTAAAACAGTGTAAGGGTGATGGAAGGAGAGACATGAAGAGAATAGAATAGAGAGAAAAAGAGAAAAGAGAAATAGTGTAGGTGTGTAAAGGAGAGGCGCAGAATCGAAATAAGGAATGCGAAAAGAGTGTCAGGAAAGAAGAGAGTAAAACAAAAACTGGCAAGCCCCAGGTTCTGTTTTCTTTGTTTTTGTCCGACAACGCAAAAATGATAAACTCCAGCCATGCAGAGAGAGAACCCGCCCACACGAGAAAAAGGCAAAAAAAGCAAGTTCCACACACCCCAAAGAAAGCCCGTGAGCCACGTTTTTTTTGTAGAGACAATGCATGAAAAGAGGAAAAGCAGACGAAACAATCAGATCAGACCGTCATTGACCACGTCTCATGAGGCGTAGAAGGCCTCAAAGAGGTAGATGACGCCAAAGATCAGGAAAGACACGGCACCACCCACAGTGACAACCTTCATGCTGACACGGCCGGCCAGTGCGCGGCCACCGAGCACGGCGACACCCGTGCAGCAGGCGTGGCCAATGACGGCACCGAGGGTGACCCACCAGTAGTCCTGGCCGGCCGCCATGGCAATCGTGGCGATCTGGCTGCGGTCGCCCCACTCGCCCAGGAACGTCATGACAAACGTCTGCACCCAGGCAGGGCTCAACAGCAGCGAGGCCAGGTTCGACAGTCCGCCGCCCAGCGACTTCATCGACGAGGCAAAGCCGCCGTTGGCGGAGCCGCCCCAGCTGCCGCGGCCGCGGGGCGGGGACAGGGACGACGAGGCGCTGCGGTTCGGGGTCGAGAAGCGGGACTGCGAGCGGGGCAGGCGACCGGCGGCAGACGCGCCGCCAGGACCGCCCATTCCCATCTCCAGAGCGTCGGGCGAAAGCACGCCACCGGCACCAGCGCGGCTGCTGCGGCGGCCGTTCTCGCGGGCCAGGTGCTCCTTCTCAGCGAGCTCCATCTCGACCTCCTGCATCTCGGCACCGACACCCTCGTCGGAGCCCATGGCCATACCCTCGCGCAGCAGCTTGCCACCAAAAACAAGGAAGAGGCCGGCAGCGAGGAAGTTGGTGATGCGCTTGGGGATGAGGACAGGGACGGCGTGGCCGAGCACGGCGGACAGGACGGTCATGGTGAAGAGCGCGCTGAAGGCGGCAGTGAAAACGACGATCCGGTCGTGCTTCATGGCCATCAGGGCGGCCACCAGAAACGTCTTGTCGCCGACCTCGGAGAACAGAATCATCGTCAGGGAGAGCAGGAACGAGTGCATGGGCTGGATGAGACCGCTATCCTCTTCGCCTTCTGGCCGGGCGGGGAGCTTGGATTTGTCGGAAGGTGTCTTGATGTCGAGGTGGTCCTTTTGTGCGGAGCCGGGGAGGGGGTTGGCCTTGTCGTGGATCTTGTCGGGGAGGTCCGATGGTTTCTACACAAATGTTAGTAAATGGAGGTGCTGGCCAAGTACAAGGTTGTATTGCGGGAAGAGAAAGCTTACCCCGAAGCCGCCAGACAGCTCGTTGCCGGCTGCGTCTTTGGTCTTCTCGTCCTTGCCGTCCTTGGAGAAGCCCTGGCCAATCATCTTCTCCTCCTCGTGGTGGGGGAGGGCCGGGACCTCCTTGGGCGTCTCGGGCGTGTTCTCGACACGCTCGCCAGTCTGGCCCTCCTTGGCCTTGCGCTGCTTGTCCTTCTCGGACACGCCGCCCGTCATGCCCGTAGTGCCGTGCTTGGGCGCGACGCGGTTCTTGTCGTCCATGACACCGTCGTTGCTCTCAGGCACCTTCTTGCCATCAATGTACACCGACGTCTTCTCGCTGTCGGACTTGCGCGTGTTGTCAATTTCAACAAAGGGGCCCTCGTGCGGCCGGCCGTCCTTGCCATCAAAGGGGACCTCCTTGGGAGCAGCAGCGACATCGAGCTTCTTGGCACCCGCGGGTGGGGCCACAGCAGCGGCGCCTGCGGCTGCAGCAGCACCAGGGGTCACTGCGGCCTCGAGAACAGCAGCGGCTCCCGATGCAGCAAGGCCACCGACGACGGCATCAGCAGCGGCAACGGCATCTGCTGCTGTGCCAGGAACCTCAGCAGCAGCCGGGGCAGCAACAGCGGCCGCAGCAGGGGCAACGGCTGCCGCAAAAGATGGTGCAACGAGCAAAGGCAGGATAGCGAGGGCGAGAGCACGCCGCCGGCGGGATGACTGGAGACGGTGGGAGGAAGAGCGTTGGGATGTTCGTGATGGCGGATGCGCCGAGGACGAGTTGTGTAGAGAAGACATTATGAAGAGCTGGATATAAAAACAAAGAGGAAAGGAGGGAGTAGGGAAGAAATCGAAGAAATATTGAGGAAAACGCAGTTTGGGCTCAATCAAATGCTGCTTCTGATGACGAGCAGGAGCAGACAAAATGATTCAAGTTGCCGCGTAACAGATCAGACAAAGGGACTCGGTTTGTGAAATGCCTCGTTGGTTTCGTTCGAAGAGTAAAAATGTCTCGCGACAGCAGTTCGATCAAGGATGTAATGCCACCTTGTTGCGTGGATGACGAAAGGTCGATGTCGTTGGTTGTTCTCGGCGAAAAAGAGAAGACACGCACGGAGTAGGTTGTTTGCGCGCCGCACGGTGCAAGAGATGGGAGGGAGTGTCGAGGCTGGTTCGTGAGTTGGATTTGTGCGGTTTCGACGATCTGAAGTAGGAGGAAAAGGAGGGACGAAACAGAACACGCAATTGAAGCCAAAAACGAAACAGAAGTCGAACAAGTCCGCAAAAAAGTGAGGAGAATTCGATTGCCGACGATGGAACACGAATGGGGATGGAGAGGGAGAGGAGGATTGGAAAAGAGGTAGTTCGTAAGTAGGGGGAAAAGGAGGCGAGGGAAAGGGGAGGAAAAAGCCAGGTGACGGTTTGCGAGAGAGGCCAGAGGCCAGAATGGTTGCTCCTTTTTTCTGCGTGGTGGGAAGGTGCGTGGGACGCCAACTCCAGTGGTGGTGGACGCGTCTCTTTTCCCCCTTTGGCAAGAGCACAGAAAAAAAAGGAAGGGTGGGAAGCAGAAACTGGGGGGCAGCTTTAGCGGAGGTGGATCCTTTACAGTGGGTCTGGTACCTAAAAAAAAGTTTAAGAGTGGGAAAGGACGGCAAGAACCAGGCTCAGGCTCGCCCAGGTACGAACTACAAGTAGCTGAGATGTAGGGAACGACGTCGACAAAACGGCAGACGCGGCCAAGGGACTTCCAAGGGCGTCCTCAGTAAGGTTGGCTCTGTTAGTTCTGTTAGTTGGTCTTTTACTCATCAAGACGCCCAAAACGCCCGCTCTAGGCTTCGTCCATCGCCCTTTGCGGTAGTACACGGTACAAGTTGGAGGTGAAGCACGGGTTGCTCTTTCCATTCCGCATTCTTCGCACACCAGCCTGTCTCTAGCATGTGCCTCTGTCTGGCCCAGCCCCAAGAGGAAGGCACGAGTCTGCCGCACGAGGAATATACAGAGGCGCGTGCAGAACGAAGCCAGCGATGAAGCCACCGCGAAGAGGAATTGGCGCTGGGGACGATGGCAGCAGGTCCTGACAGGTTTTTGTGCCGGTTTACTTTGCTGCAATGCGGACATGACTCTCCTGGTAGTAACTCTGAGTATGGCCCAACCAGACTGTCACGAGCTTGTGCACAAGTTGGGGTTGCTCTTCGCGCCTTCCCTGAATGGTTAGAAACATGGCACTATTGTTTACTTCACAGCTCCTTCCCTGTTGCTGCTTTGGGCTCTTCCCCAGTAACTGCCAACTTCATCGTGTGCAGCTCCAGAGCCTTTTCGCTTCTCATTGCCTTCACAATGGACGAGACTCGTCTGTTTGCAGCTTTGTCGATGCAGTCTTTTTATTGCACTGCATAATTGGCCACCAGCCTCCAGCATCCTTGTTGAGTCTGGCCTGTTCAGTAGCGCAAAGCCAAATTACAATCCCAAGTCTGCAGCCAACAAATTCGCAGCGAGTTATGGGGTACGTCATACGCTTATTGTGGATATGCACACTGTGCTATACACTGATTTTATAGGGAAAGAGTATGTGCGCATAGCAGCAGCTTCGGTCTAGATCTCGTGTTCCCTCGTTCTCCCCTTTCTTACCCCTTTTTCGCGGCCACCTTCTCAACCACCACTTTTTGCCCCTCAGAGTCTCACGTCGCGACGCGATGAGTAATTGAGAGGGCGCGGTAGGCCTTTGAAAAGCCTCACCTTGTTTCGTTCCTGAATCTGTCCCAATTTCCTATATCTACCAATTGTTCTTCAGAGAATGAAATCCGGATGTTGACTGAATACTTGAACTCCATGCGATACGCCGGCTCAGGCACCGCGTCTGCTCCTGGTGGCTCCTTCACGGAGTCCTCCGTCATAATGCGACCTAGCATGAACCCAATAAGTTTGCTTGTGAGCGAGCAATGCTGCAGGTCGCATATTGCCAGTTATTATTACGCCGATGTAATACAGCAATACTCTGCACTCGTCACAAGACGGTCTACGGCCTTTGTACGGAGTGCGGCCCTGAACTTTTCAGAGACACAAGCTCTTTGCATTTGGCATGGAACTCCGAGCAAGGGAAAATCAAATTAAAATTAATCTGCCGGGCGCAGCAGCGCCAGTGTCGTATCCACGAGGACCAGTGGATAGAGAGAAAAAAACCACTCCAATCTTCCTTTGCTTCTCCAATTCTGCAAGCTAGAATTGCAGCAATTAGGCTTTTCGATGCTGCATTGTATCTTATGTACGGAGTACGACGTACCAGGGGTACTCTCGGCTGGCCCTGCATGGGCTCTTCTGAATTATGTCCATGGTGGCGATGCGTCGTAAATTGCCGTTTAGCGAGTCCGAAGCTTGGGGAACACTCTCGAGCTCATTTGAATGGGGCTCATAACGAGGCCGAGCCCTCCACGGATACCAGTAGGAACGTATGCGTATACTCCGTATTTAAGTAAAAGGAGAATATCAGAGACAAAATGCCCCAAAAGGGAAATGGTGCCTCTGATCTCCGGGACCGTTTTGCGGGCTTAGCTTCGTCGTAATTAAACTACGACATTTTGGCATTGGCAGGCCCATCGCGGCTTTTTTTCCCTTCCTTTTTTTCTTCGCTTTTTTTACTGGTCTATTTTTGTCTTTTTATGTCACGTTTGTCCTGTTTTGCGCCAATCCTTGCCCACTGAAACCTGCCCATCAATCTGCATCAAATCTTGAATCCTGCCGGCGCACGGGGCTGCCCCTGCTGTCTGCTCTATCTTTCTCCTGTCGATGCAAGATGACCTTGTCTCACTCTGGACATGCCAGCAGCAAGTACGTCGTAAGAAGAAATCAAATGGCAATGGGTACCTGCATCTATCAAACTCCCGCCAACTTCTTCGGGTATGGAGTCCGTTGTACAGATACTTACACGACTATTGTAGCTTCATCCACCTCGGACTCGTGGCTCCTCGGTCTCCCGTGATGCTTTGACGACAGCGGAAATGGCTACTTTCAATGTTCACGAGCAAGACGCAAAACGAGCCGTCAAAATCAAAAGCTCTCAAGGTCAGAGCACGCGCGAAACGGACGCTAGATGGTCCAAGTTTACAGAGTAACAGACCCCACAATCGTAGCGCAAGCAAAACAGGCGACATCTTGCCAGTCTATCGTTGCGGTTCCCCAAGGAGCTTTCAAGCTTGGCACGCGACTCTTCCAACGGCCAACTCGCCGAGGAAGTCGAGAAATTGATTGGGATTCTCTTGAACCCGAGCCTTGTGCATGCGGGCCGTGGTAGAAAACGGCACAGAACCAGGCAAAGCCAGGCAAGGCGCAGGACGAACTGGACGGGACGACACCCTCAAGCAATTGCTCGACACCATCTTGGGCCATTTCGGCCATTTGGACCACTTCAACTAGCCCACACCAGGCCCAGCTTGGGTTTCCTAGTTTCAAAAACTGAAAAACACGTAGCTGTCAAGGAGTCTAAGTGTAATATTCTGTCGATAATCAACTTTGGATATGTAGGACTTACGCAGTTGGACGAATCGATACTACACAAACCCGGCCGGATCCAGCAAGCTGCATAGAAGCGTGAGAATGCTGGGTAGAGAGAAACAAAGAGGAAGAAAACTATGCGTACGCGCAGAGGGATTTGCTGGCCTTCTACGGAGTAGAGAGAACATGAAAAAATGATCCCGGAAGATAAGAGCAAAAGGCGTTATCTGCATTGCATTTTGCGTCTGCCGTCCGTTCTGGCTTTGCTTTTTCTGCTTCTGCTTCTCTGCTTGGCTTGCTTTCCCCTCTTTCGTGCCGCAATGATCTCCCTCACCCGCGCTTCCCATGTACCGAGCAATTATGGCGTAGTTTGGTCACATCGTCGCCCCTTCTGCCAGCACAGACATATCACCATGTACGACGTAATACACAGTGGATTTTAGTCGCCACGGCTTGAAAGTACACAGAAGCCTTTGTTTCTTTTGCATAAATTTTGGAACGTATTAAACAGTATATTGTGCTCTCAAACAGCTGCGATGTGGCTGCGGCCTTATGTTGCTTGCCATCCAGATTCCATTCTGAACCCTTGTCAGCCGGTCACATATCCCACACAGGAAATTCTCCCACACAGGAAATCCGTCCATTCTTTTTTTCTTTGAGCCTCCGAGCCAAACGCCAAACATACAGAAATGAGCCGGCGTTTGTGTCATGTAGGGGTAGGAGATATACTTGATGCCGCCCGCCCGGCATGCAGGTTTTCGGGCCTGCTGCTGGATCACATTGCAGGACACACCCACAATAAGAGAAAAAAAATATATAAATCAGGGCATAAAAAATTATCCGCACTCCAAACATGTACGCAAACATATAGTTTGAACAGAGTAAAATACAGACACACAAATGTCTCGTTATCATTATACAAGTCGCCTGCGGGATGCATGCCGCAGATTTATTGGGTCTGCGGCATTGGAAAGGCGGAAGGAGAAAAAGCGTGGACCGGACTCGACAAACTGCATGCTATTTACGTCGTATGCATTGCCTCGACTTATTGGAAAGCCTCCAATCCTGCAAGACCAACAGAACGGCGACTTTGTTTTGTTGCCTTTCGCCGCTTTCCCCTCATATAGTTCTCGCCTTCTGTTTCGTCGGACAATTGCCTATCTCTTCCCCTATCTTTCCCACCCAGGCCTTTCCCCGTCACCATCTGCCGTGTGCTTTTATGCAGTTGGGAGCCCTCAATGCGTGCTGTGCAGCTCTTGACTCTTGTTCAGCGATTCGAATTGGCCAATGTGAATTCACCCAACTTTATGATTCTCCCAACCCCTCCCGCCTTACCGCAGCCAACAAGAAAGCAGAGTCTGTTCAACTGAGCTTCTCGACGGTCGACTAGCATCGTCTCGTTCTTTTTTCAATGTGCATACCCTTGCATGGTCTCTTTTGCACCCCTGGTCCCATCATCGTTTTCCCTCCACTCTTTTCCGTCCCTCCCCCCACCACCCACTACACCTTTTGAACTGTTCCCTGCCGTTCCCCTCTCTTTTTTCTCTTAGGCTTCCTTCATTTCTTCATCGCCGTCAAGCCCCCAAGTAAGCCCACTATGGGTCTAAGCGCCCAAATGGGCAATAACCCGATGTTTTAAGGGTAGAAAGGCAGACAGAAGGAAAAGCCTGGACCTCTCTGCTTCTTTAGCCATGGCGCTCTCCACGGCCGGCCGCATCCTATAGCCGTCCGGACCAAGATACCTCCTCGGCTGGGTGCTGCAATCTGGCACTGCGCACATCATATATCGTGCGAGGCATCTGGTCTGTGCAAAATTGGAACAAGTCAGAACAGTCAATCGGTCAAAAGAACAGGTCAGAAAGCCAAAAATAGGAGATGCTCGAGACAACCAAGTCTTCACAGCACTTTAATGTCGTAACCAGACTGTAAGAACCTTTGAAAGCACGCGGCTGCAAAAGCAGAGGCGAGCCGAACGCTCTGTACAGTCGGCCGGGTGGGGTTGATGAGAAGAGGAAGGTGTGCACCACCACCTCCGGCCAGGCCAGGACAAGGGCAGAAATTGGTGGTGGGTGTATATGTGTGCATGTATGCATGTATGCATGTGTTCGAGTACATATTTTTTGTGTGTTCTGCGTGCTCTCTCTGTGTGTGCGCAAAAGCTGAGTGGTGCTGTCGTTTTCTGGTTATGTGGGGACACGTGCAGCAAGCTGCACACCTATGTGCCTCTTTACCTGCGAGTGTGTTGCGAGCCTGCGTCTTTGCGACTGCTTTTTGCGACTGCTCAGAAGAAGTACTTGTACTTGGCTGACCTCTGATTGTTCGAGCCCCCGTGGTAGTGTGGATGTTCAGAGTATATCGACAATCTTCCGTAGACGGACTCGGCGGGCCATCTCGCTTCCACCCCCATTCATTCTTCTTTCTTCTTTCTTCTTTCTTCTTTCTTCTTTTTTCTTCCTTCTTTATTCTGGGCTGTGTTCCAGAAGGTACAAAGGTACCTGTCATTGCAGAAAGCTCACCAAGACCTACTCGAGCTGTCCTTTTTGTATTTTGTTCAAGCTTGTTGCTCAGACAGTCCCGAGAGTATTTAGCCCAATGAAGTGACGGAGAAATAACGGGTGTCTGAACGGAACTTGAGCAGAAGCTGAAAGCAAGATCCAGAGAAGAACTGCAGAAGCTCAAAGCAAGAGAGGCAAGCGAGCGGGTAGGGAGGTGCACCGGCAGCCAGCCACACATAAAGCAGACATACAAGCAGCAGCAGCAAAAGAGAGAAGAGGGTGGTGGCCTGGTAACGCACCCGCGTCAGTTGCTTTGCTCTCAAGCGTCCATCGCTCTTTCCCTTCTTCGCTCTTGCAGAACACGCCGTCCACCTCCATCACTCCTTCCTCTTTTCTTTCTGTCTCTTTCTTTCCTTCGCTCCATCCTTTCTTACATTCAACTCCTCGTTCGTTTGCAGACTGAGCACAAATAATAAATAAACATCGCAGGCTGAAATTTCTTTTCCTCTCTCTCTCTTCCCTTCTCTTCTCTTTCTCAACCACAGCACACAACATAGTCAGCTTCCCGACCACCCCCAAACCCTCAATTGCCAAACAATTGCCAAACAATTGCCAAACACCAACCTTACCTTTTCACCATCGGTACGTCGTATATCAATTTCCGGCTGCTTCTTTCCTGCTGTTTTCCTCAGCAGATCAACAGCATCGCTTCTAACACACATTTTGGCAGCTAGAGCAAAAGCCGAGAAAGGAAGAAGAATCCACAACGCGAAGCATCACTACACATCACGCTATCAAACCCCTCCTCATCCTCTTCCCCCACAGTTGACGGCAAGACCAGCAGGGACCCGGGTCCAAAAAACGACGCAACGCATCCCCCCTTCTGGCCGGGCCTCTGTTGAATCAACTTTTGGTTTCTTTTTCCTCGAACCGTCGACTCACGACAAAACAATATCTAACGGCCGCCTCGCGTCCATTTTGTGTCCAACAACCACCTTGACCAACACAGTAACACAAACCACCCCGACGGCAACCATGGAGTCTCAGTTCCACGCCTTCTACCAGATCTCGGCCCAGAGCATCGTCGACAAGGCTGCGGCGAAAAAGGGCCAGACCAGCTCCGGCAGCGGCAGCGGCAGCAGCAGCAATAGCGGCTCCAGCTCCACCAATGGCAGCTCCGGCTCCTCCTACGGCTACTCGGAAAAGTCTTCCGCGTACACGTCGTCGTCGGGCCGGTCTGGCAAACACTAAGCCGCCGGCGCTCCCAAGCCATGGGCTGCTCCCCCATTGAAAGCAAAACGCAAGTTTCGGACCGGCAAGGCCCCTCATGAATCGGCATGGCGCCCTCGCCGGAGTCGGATGCACCGCTTAGCAATCGGGAGCTCGGCTTCTTTGCTCGCTTTTTCTCCTACGTTTTTTTGGCACGTTAGAGGAGGACGACCAAAACAGCAAAACCCATGCAAACTCCGCCGGACCGGCGACTGATATGTCACTTTGACACGTCAGAGCCCGTCTGCGCGTCTCATTTTCTTCCTTCGTCATCTTTTTCTTCTTCTCTTTTCCATCTAGGGCCACGGATCTCTGCTTATTTGTCTTTTGCTATCTCTTGTGTTTTTCGGACCTGATTTCGCCTTTGCTATTTGGGCTGCCTTTTTTTCCGAGCTCTTTGTTTTATTTCTACGACCTCTGCGACAGAACGATTTGGGTTCCCAGCAACTGCCCCGTCTTTAGAGGACTTGGGGCTGCTGGTGGAACACCACGCTCTGCGCTTTTATGACCACCAGGGAAGGATTATTATGGACGGGACTACCATAAAAGGATTTTTGTTTTCGTTTTCGTTTTTGCTTTTCTACTTTTCTTTTATGCAGCTTTTCGATTCTCGCGACGACCAATACTCGTTCGCAAAAAGGGACACTCTTCAACAAAAGGGGACAAAAAGACAGGACCACGGGTGGGCAGGACAGGTTATTTGAGTTTTGTGGACTTTTTCAACCACCAAAGCAAGCACTGGTGGACCATTTCTCTCTTTTTTCGCTTTCTGTTTTCCCACAGCTTCTGTGACTTTCGTATGCCACACGCGGCGGACTCGACGCCCACGGCAATAATCTCTAGTCTAATGATACATTGACTTTACTCTATCTTTGCTCTCTCCTCTTGTGTGACTTTATCTGCCAGTCGATGCTCTTTGATGCTTCCCCGCCCTCCCTGAACCTGAATACTTCAGCCGACAAGGAAGCTAATTTGGCGCCTGCCCTGACTACGACTTATTACTACGGAGTGCCCTGGCCGCGAAGCGGGCGGAACCAAACAGCTTTAGTACAAAACAGTCAGTTTAGTTGGAGACTTGGGGGCAGATCATCATTGCGCAACAAGCTTGTGCCCTTTCCTTCTTTTTTTTTTTTTTTTTTCTTTTTTTTTTCAACGACGGGCCGTCCCACCAAAAAGGATCGCCCCCGAGAAGAATAGTGGGCGTTAGCTGTTCATTTTGAAAAGGCCGTGAGTCTAGGCCTCGTAGTGCGTGGCTTCCTGCTATTGTGCCTTGTCGAGCGGCTGTGATCTCCGCATACGAAAAAAAAAGTAGAGAGGCTCAACTGAACCTCTCCCCACGTCCACCCCCATTCTGCACGTAATCGTAAGGCCATCCTTTTTTTTGCCAAGCTAATACTCTTTTTTATGGCATGTCGTACTTTTTGCCTTTCAATAAAAAGTACTCGCAGGGTCCCGTGTTTTGTTGTGGTGAAAGTGGACGCGGGGGGAACAAACCACGAGCTCAAAAGAGACGGTGAAAATTGTGGTTACCTGTATGTGGGGGAAAAGCAAACAAATATATGCATGTGCGGTGGGTATGACAATGGTATTTCTGGAGTCAGAGTTCTGGGGTAGAGCACAAGAACGGCAAACGAACAGACGGCAGCCGGCACTTGCATATAGTTTGTGTCGCCGTCGTACGACATACAAAAGTAACGGCTGTTTGACAGTCGAGGTAAAACAGTTGGTACCAGCATATTTCTATAAACCGACACGAGGCATCGTGCATAGCAGATATAGACATGATTCACAATAGACACTGCCCACGATAGGCACGGCACACAGCAAGCATGCCTAACTGTTGGCATGACTCTCAGTAGGCATAGTAGGCATAATTCACAACCGACATTGTTCACAGGTAGAAGATTTACAAAGTTTTTGGTAAATATATTGGATTTTTTTGGGGTTTTTAGTAAGAATAGTAGTGTTTCCTCCGGAGTGTAATTGCTGCAT
Source organism: Sporothrix pseudoabietina (assembly GCA_019925295.1). Classification (NCBI taxonomy): domain Eukaryota; kingdom Fungi; phylum Ascomycota; class Sordariomycetes; order Ophiostomatales; family Ophiostomataceae; genus Sporothrix; species Sporothrix pseudoabietina. The sequence continues at coordinate 1,068,147 of JADHKS010000001.1, read as the reverse complement.
CAGCAGGTAAAATTAAGCTGTGTGTTGCGAGACGGATCACTCGCGAACGGACGATGGGCTGGCGATTGACGAACAAAAAACTAAGATGGATGAAGAAAGAATGATGATGATGCCCGAGTGCATGCATCGGTGGAAAGAGCCCTCTTGAAACCGAGCGACTGAGCAGGTGATGATGTAGACAGAACTGAGAAGAAACCTTCAATCTTATGAGAGATGATGGTTCCTTGTACATGAAAAAGATTGGGCTGTACCGCATAGAGCAGTCAATAGAAAAGCTCGAGCGAGCGAAAAGAAACAAGACATTATAGAGAAGAAAGGACATTAGGAAAGGTGACATGAAAAATTAGAAGAGAAATGAAAAATCAAATGGCAGCCCAAATGCAACAAATGCAAATAAGTATATGGGTATCGGGATGCAAAATGCAAAAGTCCGTTATTCGTCAAGCCGTCGTCGTCAATGTGAAAAAGAAAAGCCCTTGGTATCATGGTGGCCAAAACGCCTAGCACCATGTGTGAAATTGCAAAGAAGAAGCAAAATGTGGAAAAAGAGATGGGGAAGAAGTGGTGAAAAGAAACGACAAGAAAGAATCGAAGATGGTGAAATGTGTGAAAGACAAATGGGAAAAGAAAAGATCAACAAGGCAGATTGGTAGGAAGATCGTCATAGACCAGACAGTCCGGGCGTTCCATGTGTCCGAGGGAGGCCAGGCCGGTTCCTGTCCCCATGTGGTCTTCATGTACGTCTGTGGTGCAAAAGGTGTGAGTGGCATGCCCTACCAGCCTCGCATGTTGGGGCTGTCGCGGAAGTCAAAGCACTCACCCTTACAGAGTACATCGATGAGCTCAATCTCCGGCGAGCTGGGAGGGCTGTCGTTGCCGAAGCCAGGACAGGGCGGGGTGGGAATGAAAAACCCGTCACGGTTGCGGCGAAGGGGGGCAGCCGGCTTCAGAACTTGGTCGATCTTATCAAGGAACTTCACCGACTGCAGCTTGCTGTAGGCCGCGGACGTCTCACGGGAGTTTTTCTTGGGGGCACTGCCGGTCTTCTTGTCGGCCGTGTTGCGCTCTAGGCCGTAGTAGGTGCCGATGTACGCAGTTTTGTTTTCGTGGAGAATCTGCTTGCGAAGCGCATCCGTGATTTCCTCGCCAATGAGGTAACTTCTAGGTCCCCGCTCCGGCTTGGTAGATCTGCGCTCGGTGAGCTCACAAAGGCGCTCGGCTTTGCTAATGCCGGAGGCCAAGACAAGTTTGTCCATCGCGCTGCTCCCGTACAATGTGGTTGGATCATGGTCCCTGGGTGAGCGAATGAGCCGGGTGCCATCGCTGGTCATGAGAAGAGGTGTGTCCTCGGTCTGACTGCTGAGAGTCTTGCCGGAAGAACCATACTGAGAGGCAAAGGTCGCACGAACAGACTGGATAAGAGACGCCACTGCCGAGACAAGAGTGGGAGCTGCCACGGGCAGCGACAAGGGTGGGGTTATAACACCGTCCTGAAGCCGCCGCGGGATGAACTCCAAGGCCTGTCGGGAAGCCGCCTGTGTCGACGCGGTCGTGGTGTTGGGGGCCGGAGGCGGCTGGGCAGGAGCCGCATGCCCAGCAGATCCAGAGGATCCAGAGGGTCCAGAGGGTCCAGAGGGCCCAGAGGGTCCAGCGCCGTTGTTGGCAGTCCGGGGGGTGTGGGGAGGGGTGTCCGGGGGGTTGCTGATGGGGGGACTCAGCGGGTCTCCAACGGGAAGATAGGGCGCAGAATCCGTGGGCGTGTTGTTGGGGACAGGGGGAGGGTCACGATCGCCGTGGTCGATGAACGGGACTTCCTCAGTGATGTCCATGTCAAGCGCCTCACACGCAGCAGCGATCTCAGCATCCTCACGACGCAACTGGAGTGCAAGCTCGGAGACGAGGGTGCCATCAGGATTGCGAGCATGCGTGACAGGGCGGCAATCCAGCTTGAGACGGCCAAACGCATCATAGAGGTCGTGATCCGAAGTGACAACAGGACACGTCTTCTTGCGGAGCATGAGGCGCTTGTACGGAGCCTCCATCTGAATCTCCTTGCGGCGGGTCATCTCCTTCACGTAAGCTGCCCGATGGCGTTCAGCAGCCTCCTTGTCCTCAGCCCGGTCCTCGTCATCGTTGGCAATGGCACAGGATTCGTTGGCCTCCTTGTCCTCCTCCTCCTTCTTCTCCGCCTCCTGCTTCTTCTGCTCCTTGGCATCGACATTGGCAAAGTCGACATTGGCAAAGTCAATAACGGCAACCTGATTGGTGTGGTCGTCGGCCTCGCCAGTGGCAGCTTGCTTGCCGGCAGCCTTGGTGGAGGCCTTGGTGGCAGCGCCTGAGTCGGTTTCGGTCTCGACAATGGCATCGTGCTTGGCCACAGCAGCACCGCGCTTGGGCATGACGGTGCCGGGCTTGATCACGGCGTGGCGTGCAATGCTGGGGTCAAAAACACCCTGCCTGTCACTAACGGGCATGCGGAAAAATCCATTGAACGCCGACATGGACGGAGGGCCAGTAGGAATCTCCAGCCTCTTGACAGCCGGCTTGACAGCTTTCTTGGGGAGGACAGCAGGCTCAGCGTCGCCCTCGCTGTCGGCGAGCTCGGCCTGCTGGGCTTTCTTGAGAGCCTTGGCCCGCTCCTCGGCGTGGTACGCCCGCATGGCCTCCAGAGTCTTCCTATCCATATCGACGGCCATAGCTATTGATGTTAGTTTGAGCTTCTGTCTCGATCTCTACTTGCTTGCTTGCCTTTTTTTTTCCTTTTCTTTTTTTGGCTTGACTTACTGTGATGCTGGAAGAAAGATTGAGGTGTGAAAAAGAGTGTTTTTGGGTGTCAAAAAAGACAACAAAGCCGCCGCCAGACGCGGGAGAAAAAAACGAGTTGATGCAAGACGCGAAAGAGAATGTCACGATGTGAAGAGTGAGGGGAGAAAGCACAAAGATGCCAAAGCAAAGAAGCTCGACGTCCTGGTGACAAGACGCAAGTGGTGAGAAGATGCTGACGGTGAAAAGAAAGTGACCGCTCTGGGTGAACGAGGTGCGCCATATGGACCAGCGTCAAGCAGGGTGTCAGAAATGGTGAAAGGAGGTGGAGGGGTGTGTGCGAAAAGAAAAGAAGGAAGTGAGAGACGTAGATCGGTGTGCATGCAAAAAGGAATGAGGACGATCTCGTCGAATGGAGGGGGGCGTGAAAGAAAGAGGCGTAAAAAGAGGGTGTCAAAAAGAAGAGGGGAGAGAAAGAGGGAGAGAGTGTGTGAAGTGAAGGTGGGAGAGGGGGAAAAAGAGCTTTGGTGGATATAGTGGGGGGACCTGGCCTTGTACCTGCACAGCCAAAGGGTCAAAAATAATGTGCCTCAGGTACAGAGGTCGGAGAGGGTAAAAAAGGGCAAAAAAGTGCGAGCTGGGGCAGGGCAAGAAGGGGGAGGCTGGGAGGACACGTCTTCGCTAGGGAAACAAGGAAAATAGAATATAAACAGGCTCAGTGGTGGAGAAAAGCGCGTGTGCAAACGGCCAGAGAGGAAAGCACTGGAGTGGTCCTGGGAGGGAAGGAGCGACCGGCGGCCAGAGGCCCAAAACAACAACAGCATGGACTTGGGGCTCGAGGCGCTGGAGAGAGGGAAGGTGCGCTCGTGGCAATTATGGAAGGAGCAACCGGCTGCACGCGCCTGTGGGCCTGCGATAAGATAAAAAGAAAAGAAGGACGAGGTTGCGACAGATCAAAAGAAACAAGATGGAAGGGACTGCTGTTGATAGAGACAAGAGACAATATACACATGCGGAAGAGTAAGAGAGACATCAGACAGATATTGAATGCAATCGAAGCATAGGAAAAAGAAGGGTGCGGCAAGAGGAACGCAGGGGTATGCAGTTCAGCCTCTTGTTTTGCAAACAACCTTTTTCGAGCTTGTTCACGGAGAGGAGGATCGAGAACGATCGAACAAGGGAAGCCCTGCAAGACAATCTGTGCAACGGTGGATACGAACTACTGTGGAGGGGGATTGAACATTAGTGAAAAGGGATCGGAAGTATGGAGTTAAGCGATTTGTTTTGGAAAATAAAATGGTGCAGTAAATGTCGACCAAAAGAGAACAAAAAGCCAGCTGGAGAAAAGATATGTTCCGCAAGAAAAATACGAATGGACATGGAGATAAGGAAGTATCAGCTTCAAAGTAACGGAATGGAATAAAAGACAGCCATGGCAAGAAAGGGTCCTGAAGCAAGGGAGGAATGGGAAGGGGGAAGATATCAAGATATCAAGAGCGACAAAATTGTTAATTCCAGACCGAGCGAAAGGGATGGCGCTACTTCTACAAAGTTCACGTTTTCGGCCGATTTTCGCGCGTTTCGCAATCTGTTTTATGATAGCTGCTGGTGGGATTCATCGACTTCTAGCGTCTCCTTTGACTTCTTCTGCTTTCTTTTATTGTGTATGAAGCGCTTCGTTATTTGGACGTTCTGCTGTGACAAAGCGACCCTCTCCCATGTTGCTTCCTTTTTCCGACACTTTGGAACCACCGACTCCTGGGCCCCGGAGCTAACGCAACCTGGCCATGGGCATGTTCAGAAAGCACATCGTTTTAATCGTTTTACCATATTGCCCTGGTTTTCTCCATAACTCACCACGGTCTTCTTTGACGCAGGAACAAAGCCCGAAGCCCTGTTATTTTCCGTCCTCTCGTCGACAAACTGCCTGCACTGCGAGTAGAAAGAAAAGATGTGCTTCGCTGTTCTCCTTCTCTTGAACAGTCAGTGCATTTCACTTCTCTTTTGCTTCCGTCACTTTGTTCATCTCTCTCGAATCTTGTGCTGAGAGCTATCATATTTCACAAACTCCCACTGCTTTCTGTGGTTTTGAGCTTTTGCTTGCGATTCGCGTTCCCAGACGTCGTATGTGCACACCCTCCTCTCTCTTCCCCACACCTCCTTTTTTGGCATCCAAGACATCAAAACAACCTATCCCATCCCTTGGTCTGGCCACACTAGCTCCCGGGCTCGTGCCCCGGAACAGCCACCCCTGCAACTTTTTGAACCGGCTGCACCGTCCACTTGGTTCTTTTTGCTGGGCCTGGCTGGGTCCTGTATTTTATCATTTTTTCACTTGCACAGAATAAATACGAAAATGACGGAGCGGCGCCAATCCACCCTTTCCTAGCGCACCCGTCGCCCGTCGCCCGTCCTCAACCTCAACTTTTCCTTTTCTCACCAGCCTGTATGTCTTACTTGCTGTCACTGACGCCACCCCTAGTCATTGCATCTCCCTTGCTTTCATCCTTGGTGGACTTTTGTCTCTTTTCGGCCTCCTTTCGAGTATCTTGTTTTCTTTCCCAGCCAGTCTTTGCCATGGCGGCGTATTTTCTTTCTCTGCAATTCTTGATTTTGTGACGACTTGCACACTCCCTCCAGCCTTTTAATTAGCCCGGTATCTTTTCCTTTACAAAACTATCTCCCTTTGTTTTAACTGCACATATTTTTTTTCCTTTTGGGCTCACAAAGCTGCGACATTGTATCGTTTGCGACGCCCATACAGTATGGATACCATCTGCAACTGCATGGGGTATGTCTGCATGTCTTGGCCCAGGCCGTCTTGCACACGGTATCCAGCCAATCCTGGACATCCATCGTCCTACCAAACTCCATCAACCCCTCTTGCACAACCAAACTCCACGCGGTTGTGATCTATTTCTCAGCTCTTTTGTGCTGCCCCTCCTTCAACGGTTGGATTCTGTATCTCTGTGCGTCGTTGTGCGTCGAACTCTGTACCTGTATCAGGACTCCTGGCCTTGTTATTGACAAGGCTTCGAAGTGCATGATGCCTCAAGCTTGAGTTTCCTTTACGTACTCTTGAGCATCTCATTTCCCCTCTGGGAAAATAACGTCCCCCAGTCTCATCCCCTTTTATTTTTTATCTTGTCTACCCCTCTTTGTCGTGTGTTTTTTTTTATTTCTCCGAAGTACTGTAGCTCTCCCAGAAGCAGAGAATTCTCCATCGTACCTGTCCATCAGTGGATAATCGAGGTCGATGGAAGGTAGCACTGCAGCAGTCGGCTTATCCGGTCGAGGCCGTCTTCCTGGGACATCTTTTGGTGGAGTGGACACAGCTCGGCCAGGCCGTTCATGTACAGGGCACTAAGAAGATCAAATCAGATTCGAGTCCGGAGCTCAACAACACCCTTCTCCAAATGCCATACTTGCTTTACCTGAGCCGCTGGCAGCTGAATGTATCCAGACGGGAGCCACCTGACGGGACGGCAAGCACTGCCATCGACGGCTTCAACGGATTCATGGAGCTAAACCCGAGCCCTCTTTGGACCCTGTGCATCCCGTCACGTTAGTGGGTTCACTAACACTCTACCTGAACCACAGTTGGAGACCGTGCGTCCCCCAAGAGAGACTTCTTGCCGAGTGCCCAGCTGTATCGTGCTTGGTCTCCTGTTCGTTGCAGTCCCAGGAGATCCGCCCGGGCCAGCTGTACTCTTCATCTATATATTTAGTGGACCCTCGTACTGAAGGTCGGATCTTTCTCTTCTCTTCGATTTCTCAATCGCTGCCAACGTGCACCCACGGCAATCGGCAAAATAGAAAAAGGGAAATGATATGGAACACAGAGAGTCTAAAAGGTCGTTGTTCACTCGGGAAAAAGATTGCCGCATATTCTGAATGTGGCTGGTTGCTCTTTCCTTGACTCTTAGAAATTCTTACCAGGTCGTGCCTTCCTCACATTGTCAAGGGTCTGGCCGTCACAGTTGGATGTTAAGCAAATGTGTATCTTTCGCCGGCCGCACCTTCTCTCTCCTTAGTTCTCGCCCCGTCCCGTGCCTTCCGCACTCCGTTGGTATTGTTCGAGTTCACACGGCGCCAAGGCAAAACAAACTCGGCGCTATTAGGTTTCCATCATGACCCTCACTAAATTGAGCTTCATCCGTGACCGCTTGTTTCTTTACTCACCGCCTTTGTCGTGTTCACCGGTGGTGTGCGTTTCAATCTTGTGGGCTTCCCACCAGGCTGCAGACGCCTGTGCCCTCTACTCATATCCCCCCGCACTCCTGCTTCCAAGATGCATCAACAAGCGCTGATCAATTCGGTGAAGGGTATTTTGGGCGGATGGCTGCTCTTCGAGAAAAAGAGCGAGTGGGAGATGCAGCTTGCACAGTATTTGTCAAGAAGTGAGACAAAAGTACGATGGGAGGTGTGTTGGTGTGGGGCTCCGGTGCTATTTCACGGGAGAATCGTCGAGACTAGGAGTAGATCTACCCACAACCTTATCACAATTAAAAACAAGAGCACACAAGTCGTTGTATCAGCACTCTCTTTTTTTGTGAGACATTGTCTTTTGGTGGTCCAGCTGAGATGGGCTCCACGTTCCACCGCTAGTTCATCTAACAACAGAGCTTGCAGGGCAGAAGAATAGGAGATAAGGCCTTGCAGCTTAAGGCAACCGGGTTGGAAAGACGATGTATGTCATTGAGATCGTATTATTGCCAGTGAGAGAAAAGATGTAATTTGCAGACTGTAGAGCGAATTCTTGGGCAGAAAAGAGGCGCGTCTGCGCACCTACTTTTGCGACCAGTATCACGAGCACCATTAACAGACCCAGCATAATGGCAGTCCCTTGTCGGAACAGTTCCTTGAGCGTCCTGAAAGACATCAAGATAGGAGATATGTGCAGAGCAGTTGGCATCGAGAATTCTCTGGCATCTGCTGGTGTGGGGAGAGAAATAGGAGCAGGAGAGTAAGAGGGTGATTGCCATTACTCCGTAGTTGGAGGAGGGGCGCGATGGGCTCTCATACGTTTTTAGCGTCTTTGTTTCTCTCGTCATGTCGATCAACTTTGACAGTCGGGTCCGACAGCTGGGAGTCGGGCCCGTTGTTTGTCGGTGCCCCGTGTTTCGACTCTTGATGTTGAATGGGGAAAGCGTGTTTTTGTCTTTCGTCTGAGCTCCATCTCTTCTCGAAGTCCAAAGTACATGTACACAAACTCGATTGATAGGTCGGCAATCATGGACTCGTGTTAGCGCCCTAATGTCCCTTGTTCCCTGCACCCGCATTTCTCGGCGGCGTACTGTTTCGACTCCAGCCTACTTCGCTAAAGGTACGGGAGCCCCCATCGACGGTCTGACAATGTACTTTTTTCTGGACTGAAGAGGAAAGAAAAGGGTAATCGAGTTCTTTGTTTACTTGACCCTTAAATTTAAACATCAGGGTTTCGTGATGATGTCCGTCCAGGTGCAAGCCTGTCAGCCAATCTATCACTGTGGAGAAGAGATGCAAGATTCAACCACTCGCATCTCACCGTGGTCTCCCAAGCCGCGCAAAACAAAACAATTGCAGCAAAACGCAACAAGGGGCAACAAATAATGGAGAACTGGAATTGAACAGAAAGAGCTGCAAGGTCGACTTACAGCCCCGCAAGGCCCTGTAAACAACATGTGGAAAATCACCGCACGTTTCTTTTTCTGTTCTTTTTCTGTTCTTTTTCTTATGAGTACGGAGTACTTTTAACCTCCTTTAACCCCTGCCCGCCATGCTTGCCGAACTGGTGTCCGGGGACCAGTTTTTGGCATATCATATCTGGTCTGGCAGCTGTATTGTCCCAGCTGCATGGATAGCACAGAAGTGCGAAGTGCTGCACTTTGTGCTGATCAGTGCGTTCCATCATAATCGTACCAGGCTTCTGGTAACCGAGCAATTCAAACTGCAGACCTTTGAAGTAAACTTCTTTTTTCGAAGCATGTCAATTCATCTCGTCTTTCGGGCTTTGCCATGTGTGAATCCTACCACCATGCATGCCCCCCTCGACTGTGTTGTCTGCGCCACACGAGATGCATCGTGATCTGTTAATATGCACGACGGTTACTCGTGAAACCGCGTGTTTCTGTGATGAAAGCAAGGGATTTTATTTTGATGAACAAGGTACAGGGGGGTTGAGAAGCTCGGTGACAGCCGTCACCGCTATTCACTTTGCATATTTCGTGTCTACTGCGATGCCACCGCGAAGTATTTGTTGTATGCTCACCGCCACCCAACACAATAAACACAATACATGCACGTCTGAAGTGGGAACAGCAAACGCAAAACATTGGCCACGATGCAAGCGCGATTCCATGCACGATCAAAACATCGCTTAGGAGCTTCTCGTTCTAGCTTGCCCACATACATCCACTTCTGCACGCATGCACATTGAGAGAAGCGCCGGGTATTGCTCACGGTAGAATAACTTTACTGCTTCATATTCACTGCGATTGCAGCTTGTTCTTAGCATAATTGTTTGTATTGATCGTTTATGATGATATTGCAGTCATGGCTTGGCAACGTTCTGTTGCTCGTCGACACATTTATTTTGCCCACATTTTGCGTCCCGACATTGTAAGAGTTATCTTTGTCCGTACTTGATATTACTGATATCGGGGTGTTTACTGTAGCTGATACTCGTTAGCGATTGCTCCTGAAATCAATGCAAGAGAAGACACAACAAAGTAAGGTGCTCGGCAAGCAAGAATGGCAAATGGTTCTCAGATCAGTCTTGTCCGTGTTGTCCGCAGTAAGAGGGTCTTAATCTCTTCTCAGCAGTCAAGCATTGTAAAATTTTGGAAGTCATCATAAAGAGAACTTTGCCATTCTCGGGGTTTGTCTGCGAGAAGTTTGCGAGGTTTGCGCGTTGTGTCTCGGTTGCGTCGAACGTGCAGAAATAAAAAATAAGACGTACCAATTGTATTGTCTCGTGGCTGGCCGGCTTGGGGGCAGTGATACTACCCTGGCCGACCAGCCCTGGCCAACCAGCCCTGGCCAGCTGTTGGCCATCGGCGCACAATTCTGCCAGATTGGGAAGCTTTTCGATATCCTATTCAGTAGAGAGCTTTGCGGCCTTGCCGTCCGCCAGTGTGGCTTCCTTGACCAGATTGCTCGGCCTGCAAGGACCTTGTGCAACCAGAGGTGCACCCGGGTGCAAGGCAGGGGAAGAGAGGTTCAGAGATAGATGAGTAGCCTTTTGGAGGGGCAGAAAGGCGGAGGTGAGCAAGCCACAAAACAAAAACGAGATTGTTCAGCCATGTTCTCTACCGTCTCTTCACATCTCCTCCACTCGGAGGAGGTCCTCGCCCTCCATCACCTCATCCACAACCGGGTTGTCTGCTCAGATGCCGGGTTCGGCCTCATACGGCAGTGGAGGCTTGCCAATGCCGTTTAATTCTCCTTCTCACTGTTTTGCTCGCCTGAATCCCAGGCGTCATCAATCGTTCATCTTGCTGATGCTGATGAACGTCCACTGAGGCGGTAGGATGCCGCCTCCCAATACTTGAGACGCCTCAGACAGGCAAGGTAGTCTCAGACAGGCTAAGGGACATTGCTGGAGGTGTGGGAGGGGAAACTGCGTGGGGAGCGACGCGGTGTGAAAGGGCAGGGAAAGAAACAATTGGAAGCAGACAGGTCATCCAGATATGACTGCCATATCAAAAGGGAAGCAGTTGCGCGTTCGTGTTGACAAAGGCGTGGTGCTGTGTGTGGGCGAGGGTGATGGGTTTTGGTAGGAACGAGGTTGAGATTTTTTTGGTCAGTCGAAAATTTTCAGACACGAAATGAATCGCGTGAATGTGGGTCAATAAATGACTAAGCCGGGTGGTCGTTGGAGCCGCTGTAAAATACACTATCAGTAGCCTGTACAGAGTATTTCAGGCGCCAATGCACGCTGACGCTACGGGCATCTAGTTATCATGAAGCTAGAATCTGATAAAACAAGACAGTCACAGCATCAACATTCTGAGAGGATAAAATAATGCTATCGTGCTGTAGAACAAGATGAGGCTCTCCGGCTTCGATCTAAGCCTTGAAGATTGTAAGTGGGACAACAAAAGATGGAGAAGGCGGGGAAATGGGCACAGCATTCCATAATAGTCGTGACTGTTTTTTTCTTCTTTTCCCTGGGGTGTTGTCTGGCAAGATTCTTGTAAATTAAGAAGTCAGACCGAGATCATCACGGCCGGATATCTCTCGTGTGAAGTGATGGGTTTAGTGGGTGTTAGTTTGTTTTGCTCGGAGCATATATTTTGATTCTAGCACACTCTTATTATGATGTCTGATATTTGGTAGCAAAACATGCATTCCTACATAAGAGCACACAAAAGCACCAAAAACTTCGACAGCCAACATGAAATGACGATTGCTCGTATTCCATGGCCCGAGTGATAGGGAGTGTGCTTGTGAGCTATCTCGCTGCTTTGGATGAATGAGGGCAAGTGCCAAGAGTACCTGTATGTGTATATGTACAAACGGAGTACACGGGCAGGCAGGAGATATGACAGCTCAAACAGGCATTTCTCATCACCAAGGGACACAATGTCATAACCAAGAGTGTCTGTCTTTTATTCTTTTCTTCTTCTTTTTTTTTTTTGGTTGTTACATTGCGGAACCGTGCACAGTCCTTTTGGGCTTCTGTGGCTTTTTTATTGTCAAGATAGGGATGATGCGGAGTATCTTGGGGAGTGTCTTAAGTCCTTAATATTTGGATACAGAAAAAAGCAAACGCAAAACATAATGGGGAAGCCGGCAAATATTGACTTGCAGAGAAGAAAGGGTAAATTGGCAGAAGAAAGATACATATACATGGTACATGCTCACTCCATGCAGCTCGACCTTTTCGGCCGTGTTGTAAGACATTGGATGTGGTCTGCTTTGGTCTTGCCAGCGAGATTTTCAGCCCAATCCAGCCCCCAGATCACAACGACGGGAAAGATTGACGGTTGGTTGGGCTGCAAGACCCGTAGCTGAAATTTCAACCGGTGAGCAAAAAGATGCCAAAATAGCGTCCCGTGGCGGATGTGACTCGGGTACCCGCTCCCGGGCGGAGTCTCTCTTCGTGCAGGACCCGATCGAGCCTTTTGTTTTTTATGATTACTTTCTTTGTTCCGAGGAACAACGATATGGGATAGGAAATCTCCGATATACGGCCAGTGGCAAGCAAGGATAACCTGCACGAAGACTTCACACGATAGCCTTCACAATTCTGTCTTGATCTATGCATGCACACGTCTTGTAACAAATAAGCTACGAGACTTTGATGTTGACCGCTTGTCTTTTCTCTTTTGTGTCCTCTTTCTCGCCTCTTCCTTTATTTTTTTCTACCCCTCCTCGTCACGGAGAAGCCCGTATGGCGTTTTGTGACCAGTCCACGACGTACATACATATACATACTGCAAGCATTAGGCGGCCGGCCTCCGAAACGTCCGATCATGGTGTTAGCTTCTTGCCTGTGCTCTCTCCTGAGAACTTTTCGATCCCTTGCATCTGGGGAAGATGGATAGATTGCTGCGTCGTGTTTTCTTTTTCTTTTTGTTCTGTATCCCTGCATAGAGCAAATATTGGTCTGGCCAGCACAGGATCCCTACATAAGTTGATTTTATTAGGCTCCATGCCCTTCTCGGCTTCATGACGAGACGCCGGCATAAGACGTGCATGGGATGCAGAATGCAGAAGACGAAATGCAGTCAAGTAGCTTTTGATGAGACGAGTCTCTTACGTATTAATGAGGACACACAGTTACACAATGTTTGTTTTTGTTTCCTGCTTCCAAGTTCTTGAAGAATATTCTTGTTTTGTGGATATATTTTTTGAAGTTTTTATTATTTCATTTAAATTGAAATCTCGCTAAAAACGAGTAAATAAATGAGAAATAAAATAAAACGCCTTATACGGATACTTTGCTACAGAAAAATTATGTGCTCGTTTACCATTGTACAATATTGGCATCACACTGTCCGGGAGTTTGCCGCTAGACGGTGCGGGTGACTAGAGTTGTACGACACTGAGCCGGTTGTTTATGGGAAACTTTTATCAACTTCATCACCATTTCATCAGCCTTGACGCGTTGTCCGATTATTATCTGCACAGTAGAAAAGCAAAACCGCTAACGGGTTGTCGATCTTCCTTCACAAGGGCAGAGTGCCAATCCACTTTAAGTGTCCAGACCCAGTGACCATGGCCGCTAAATTTTAGTATGGCTTGTTGGCCCCCAATGCCATGTGTTTTTGACCAGATCCTCTTACAAGTTGCGATCCGCCGTTTGCTTTCAACAGACAATTACAAAAGTACGCCGCATACGGCATACGATTCAAATTCCCTTCTTCTCTGCCAAGATGAGTACCCACGAGCTGTCTACGAGATCGAGATATTTTCTGCTATTTTCTGAGCAATAACGGATGTTGACTGGTGGGCCCCGCGAGCTGAAAATAATGAAAATAAGGAGCCACTTGCGGCCTGCATGCTGTTTTGGAAGGTACTGTGTACGGCGCATGCAACGCCAAAATGAATAGCCAATGGGTTCCGTGATACGGAGTACTACGGATGGCTTCCCGGTTAGATATGCTGCTTTCCGGCCCCTCGTGTACTGTGCAAACGGGGGCTTTCCCTCCACTACTTGTCAAGCAACTTAACTTGCTGTATGTACGTCGTAGTATGCACCATACTTGATGACAACGCCTCATCTCGGCGCCTTTTCCTCGTTTGGTGCTCGTCCGATGTACCAACTGTTTCTTTTTTCTCGGATTTCTTCTTCAGCTCTATTTCTGACCGCCATTCGCTCTAGACTCTTGCCTCACGGCCTTGCCACCAACATGAGACGCACAAATATTCAGCTTGACAAGGCCCTGCATCAAACTCCGTAAACGTATATGCGTTTATCTGACTGTTGGTTGAATCATGAATCGTTGAAGAGGTTGGTTGTCGACTATGCTGAGGAAATTAGACATGCTCAATCTAGGTCTTTCAGAGTGGCCCGGATTGTAAGTGTGAGATCTCAGATTCACGTAGTGACCCCCGCCTTGGTACGAGGGTACTCTTATTTCTGCATCGCACGGCATCTGCACGGCAGATCGAAACGACTAGAGAAAAGCTCCCGTACCATCACTACCGTACCAGACTTGTATATTATCGGGTTGACCCCAGTATGGGTGATGTCTTTTGGCCCGTCAAAATATGACGTGGAAGTAAGGGGTAGCCCTTGGGCAGCAAGCTTGAACCAGCATCCAAATGGGGACGTGCCTTTTTACTACCAACGACAGGAAATGCCGACCAGTTTGTGGTGATTGCAAACAGAAAGATGACAAGAGGCCATCGGCATCTTGGGATGTTGTGGGAGAACAGGCATCCAAAGATGGCTATCTGCATCAAGGCTGCCTCTAGCTAGTACAGCGGAACTGCCGTGCAGCAAAAGCTGTGGGAAGTGCAGAAGTGCAGAGGTGCAGTGCTACAATGCTGCAATGCTGCGGACATACACCGATGCAGGCCGACTATCCTGTCCAGCTGAATCAAAACGCGGGCACCCGTCCCCTTTCTACAGTCGCCCCGTGCTCCCCGCATGTACCCTCCATTTCATGTGTTCTGACATAGCGAGCCAAGATGGCTGGACATATCAATGCGAGGAGAAGAACGCACTGTAAACACCAGATGCAGGGATTCGTGAAACGCACAACACCACTTGTAGCAAGCTGATATTTGCGTTTTCATGCTTTGTACCTCTGTGGCAGACTGTTCTATCAGTGTATCTTCCCCGATCAAGCTCGCCATTCTATTTTATCTTTGTGTGTTTTGTTTGCTTCCGTTTTTTTCTCTCGTCAGCCTTTTGATTTTTCTTGCGTCCACTCACTCTTGTTTCCCACAAAACCCGCCATTTTCGACACTACAGTTTCATATTTCGTCGTTCATCGTTCATCGTCCATCTTTTTACGTATATATAGCTCGCGCTTCCAATCCTGACATTATCAACAAGTCTACTAGAGAGGAACAGTCTCTTCCTTTACACCTCTTCTACCCATTGACATTCATCCACACATTCACCTCAACAAAACCCTCACCATGCTCGCTCCTCCCCAGCCAGGCATCACCAGTGCAGCCTTTATGGCCAAGCCCATCTTCTCCACGTCCTCTCGTTCTTCTTCCTCATCCACCATTGCAGTTCCGAATATAAACAGAATAGCTGAACGGCCGCGATCTTCATCTCAGCCGGACCGCACATTGTCTGTCAGCAGCATGCGCTCCGACTTGGGTTATCGCGAATGGGTGCTGGAAAGCGAGTTCCTGGGACAAACTAGAGATCTCGAGGAAGAGACCATTGATAAAAAGGGGAAAAGAAAGGGGAAAGAGGCGGATGCTGACGATACGTTTCCAAACAAACGACAGCGGACTGGCCAACCGACAACAACGACGATGCATCAGAACGAGACAACATCGTACGTTCTGTACTGTCCCAACGGCCGCAAAGTGCTGCTGCTCAGTGATGGCATTGTGGATGTTGCGCAACTATGTCTGTGGGCGGACGACGGGACCGCCCAGGCCACGAACAGCATGCCGACACCGCCGTCCGAGTCCCAGCCGGCCCAGACTCCCAAAACAAAAGCCATCCCACTGCTTCCCGCGGGACCACCGCAACCTATTCGCATTTCTCCGTACGAGCCCCTGCCTGTGCGCGATCTCGTTCGCCTCAGCAGCCACTACCACTTTTTGTTGACGCCCAACAACGGCGACGCTTTTGCACCCATCGACGTCGCCAAAGCCATCCGTCTCGTCTGTCCCGAAGCCAGGCTGGGCACCAACGCACCACCCATCGCCACCGAAACAGGCCACCTCGTCGCCCACGTCTCCCGTTTTGATCGCGGCCAGTGGTATTGCCGACGGACACCCAGTGCCTCCGTGCCTCTGATATGGCCGGCCAGCACGACATTGTCTTTGCCGGCCACGCAACCTCTTCCGATCCTGGCCCTGCCGCGCAAACTGACTGTGCACGTCAGTCCCAAAGTAGGACCTGGGGCACCATCACCATCACCAGAACTGCACGAAGAGATTAGCTACGGCAAGATGGACACACTGGAAGTTGTGCTGAACTCTGTGAACGGACAGGTGTTTACGATGCCAGGGCCGGACGCAGGGCCGGACGTGGAAGTGGACAGTGCACGTCTTGAATGCGCACAGAGGCGGGTGGTTGACGGTAATGAGACCGAAGATGAAGAGGAGTTGTTGCAAACACGCAAAAGTGATGGCCAGCAAGACAAAGAAGGCAAAGGGAAGGAGCCGGCACGGCCCGCACCTAGCTCCCGTGAACGGCATAGACGGACACCGTCGAGCACATCTCCACCAACACCAACGCCAACGAAGCGACTTCACAGTGGCAGCAGCCATCGCCATAAGCTGGTGATGGAAACGATGCAAAGAGTTCCTGTGCCGGCTCCTGTGTATCCTCGGTCAGCAATACGGCCATGCAATCCTCTCGAGGATCGGCAACAAAGGACGGCCAGCAGCCCGGCACCGCGGGGACCAGACCTTCCACGGCTTCTTTTCAAAGCACCGGTGCACGGCTTTTCACAAAGACTTCCGCGACTGCGAGGGTTTATTCGGGAGATGGATGACCTGATCAGGAGACACCAGGCTGTGTCGGAAAGAAGAATGACTCCGCCGGCAGCACCGCCGACACCGACACCGACACCGACACCGACACCGTCAGCATTATCCTCATCCGCCTCGCAACTTCCACAATGCCTCCAGAAATATATACGGCAGGCGCCTGTACTTGGCCGTGCCCGCCACAGCAAAAATGTGGACGAAATTCTGCAAGAACGGCGCCGGACGTTTGAGGACCGGAAACACAACATCAACTTGAAGCCGCAGCCGAAGCCGCAGCCGCAGCCGCAGCCACAGCCCAAGCGCACGCAGAAGCAGCAGCCACAGCAGAAGTCGGCAAGGCCGGTACAACAAAAGACAAGGACCCAGGTCGACTTCGACTTCCGGCCGTCCAAGCCGTCCCTAGAATTGATGGCGCAGTTCCCGCCGTCGATGCAAATATCGGCGCAGTCACTATGGTCGTGGCCGAGCTCGACGACAGGCAGTGACGACTCTCACCACGATTGACACGGCTAGTTGGTTATGCGCGTGCATAGATAGCTTCACTTTCTCAGATAACAAAACAATATTGATGGTTCACAAAATGCTGCGCAGACACAAATGGCAGTTGTTCGTAGAAAAATAACGGCGATGTGTAACGTCGTACGTCGTACAGACAAGGCCCTCGGGCATTTCACAGAAACAGGAAACAATGAGCGCCGGACAAACGATGTTGGAGCTCTTTGACGTTGCACTCCGAGCCTCACCTTGGGTTTTTTTCGTGTCTCTTCGGACTGCCCCCGACCGGTAGAAATCATGGTAGACAGACCAACCGTGCCAACAGGACACAATGTGAAGCATGAGCGTTCAGTCACATGAACAGAATGGTATGCTGGCAGCCATACGAGCGTCTGACACAGAGCAGCTCACTGAGCACGCCGAGAACGCCTCATTGTCTGAGTTTTATCATTCTAGTTCAACACAAGTCAGAGAAGTAAAAACCGGAGCGATCGCTACCAAATTAGATGTGCAGAAACGAAGCTCCTTACGAGTTTGAGCGCAGTAAACTGCACTTTTGCCTCCGTACATGTATCTGCCTCTGTCAAGTAGATGCCGTTGTACCAGCACATTGTGACTGCGAAGTGGAGGGGTGCTGCACATATGTTGTTGTGTTACACAGTCTTGAAAAGGGACATTTCGAAAATGGTAAACGAGATAGCTCCCCTTTTTACTGCTTAGTACTGTGTACAACATACTCACTTACAACGCAAGCTTCCACACCCTCCCTGCCCGTGTGACGAGATTGGGTTGTCTGCTCACCGAAGTCTGGGAATCGATCCCCCGATCAATCTTGAATCTTACCAGTTTTTTTGAGAGAGAACCCTGTACTCTCTGTTCTGTCAGTTCTGTCAGTTCTGTCTAAGTTCTGTCAGTTCTGTCCGTGTCCAATCAGCTCGATGAAGAGCAGCAATGCATGGGGCAGTTGAGGCAGTATGAAAATCCCTTCCTATTTGGGAGTTTGTTTGCGAGTGCATATATACGGAGTAGCTTGCGAGCAATCACAGACAACCGAAGAAAACGGTTCCCAGCTCGGACTTGTCGGACCTGACCGGCTTCTCAAGCCTTAAGAGATAATGGAAACATATTATTCGAGCACTACTCCGTACATTAGAGACACTACATTAGAGAGAGACAACCGCATTCTTGAATGCAGCCGTTACAAAGTACTCGATTTACAGGTACACATAGAGTAATTACTCCGTACATCACTGACTCTCTAATTCTTGCCTGTCTGACACAGTTGACTGTGGGTTATCTCCGCCTCCCTGTGGCGTCTCTGTTTATGGTTGTGTAACGTGTGTTTGGAGTACGTCGTACTTACACAGTACACTCCACTGGCAGGGCTCTGGAGCCACAGAAAAGAATACATTGATACTCCCTTCTCGCTGATCGTCTCTTTCTTCAGTCGTGGCACTCTCCGCAGGAGGGCTGATCAAAAGAACAGGCAGACAAGACAGGCGGTCCTAGGAAACGAGAGAGAGCAGGGATCATTGACAAATACCCCAGGGTGATTTTCATTCCACTTTCCCAATTCTCTCCGTCTCCGTCTTTCTGGACTCGCTACGGAGCCTCGCAGACAAGCAAAAGAATGCCATTCCACAAAGTCCAGACCGCAGCTCCAGCTCGCCCCTCCGAGCCTCCCACATACCCTCCGCCTCCTTTTTTGTCCAGTCTTATCCGCACGATACATCCCTGTCGCATTCCCGCAATCTCGCATTCTCTCTGTCTGGCCTTGTTCTCATGTCCCTCGTTGTCCAGCCATGTCTTTCCTTGTGGAAGACGAAAGGGAGGCAGCCTTTCATCACCCCGCTTGTCTTTGTCTTGTGTGGGAGCTGTCCCAGTCTGTTGGACAGTCTGACAGTGAACAGGTGGACTTGACCGGGCGCCAGTGGGTGATCGCCAGCTAGAAAAGTTTGGCACCCCAGGGCCGTTTGGTAACGCTCCACTCTGGACGGCGAGGTTGATGGACACTGCAGCTGTCTGGAGCTGAGAGTGGAGGTGCCGTTATCTCTGGGCAAGTTCGAGTCTGTGTCGGAACACTTGTGCTTCTCGGTTGTACCTGATCTGCCCCGGCTCCTGGATCCTGGACGCCTTTGTAACGCCAATAAACATATATGTAGAACACAGAATCTGGGGCAATTTGTGTCACTCGACAGATCTGGGCGTCTGTCAATCTGTCAATCGGTTTGTGTATCCAAACATGCACGTATTCCGACCTGTTTGTGTGACGGCATTTTCCGACGGTATTTCTACATTCTTTGGACGACGTCACAAACACTCGACCCATTGACCCAATGTGCTGGGAATCGCCAAAAAGGCTAGAAAACAAGAAACAGCACACACTTACGACGTACTTCGTGGAGGTATGGCAATTGCTATCGCACCTGCGCACCCTGTTACCGGCGACATGGGTCTTGAGGGGAGGAGAGTGGAGGGAATACGGAGAAGTTCGTAGAAGAAGAGGGAAAAGGCAGATCACCCGCACTTGAGTACCCCCTTTCCAGGACAGAAATAACAAAATACCACCAAAAATACCACCAAAAACAGCACCAAAACATTAGGAGTAACGCTAAAACAAACCGGAAGACAAGAGATCCGGACGCCAACGACGCAAGCGAGACAAACAGGAGAACCCAGGGTTAGAGGGGTAGGATGGCATTTTACGTTCCCTTCCTCTATCTTGCGCTCTGCCTGGCTTCCGCTTCGTGTCTTCATGTCTCCATGTCTCCATGTCTCCATGTCTCCATGTCTCCTTGTCCCTGCTTCCCTGCTAGCGTTTCTCTGAAGGGCGCTTTCGCTTTACTTTTGATTGCACTTGTACTTTGCAAAGTGCGTACTTTTCCCTTCACAGCATCCCGCCGTTCTGGTTATCTGTTAGTTGTCCTGTCAATAGTCAAAGAAGGACAAGTCGATTCGCGCCCCGTGCCGCTTTCGATGGATGCGGTTCTTTTTCGGGCCGCGGCTGTGAGTAGTGCCTGCCAGAGCGCTGGGGTCAACGTGAACGACTGTACTCCGTACGGAGTGTTACATTCTCTCATCCTCTCATCGCCGACGACGACGACGACGTCGCATCGTCGCCTCCAAAGGGGCCAGCGACAAGATAACACACACACACACACACACACAAAAAGAAAAGAAAAGAAAAAGAGACAAGTGACACGCCAATAATAAAGCCCCGATCGGTCTGGCCCCTGGTCGGCGCTGGAGATCGAGAAATGAATCGCGAGGGTCGACAGTCGAAGCAAAGGTAGCAAAGGTACTCCGTAGATAGCAAAGGAAGCGAGAGAAGGACAAGTTGAAAAACGAGCCAAAAGAAAAGAAGCAACGAAGAGTCCAGCGCCAGAGGTGCCTCGAGTGCATGTTCTCCGCAGGCGAGACACTCGCTAATGAGGAAATGGAAAAAAAGGAAAGGGCACTGTGGGCAGTCAACATGGAGGGGGCGTGTGATTCCGCTCTTGGAGGCGCTGTCCAGTCCTGTGTGGCTTGGCTAGCTGAGGTTCCAAGGTACAGAGTATTGATTGGTCTGTTGGTTCGCCTTCTCCCAAGTCGTTCTCGGACTACATCCCGTTTCCAGGAACGCACCATCTTACATACACGGTCCCAGGATCATACAGGACATGTGCATCGGAGAAATAAAAGGAAATGCAAGGACTGTACGGAGTACACAGTAGGGCAGTCCTGCAGAAAGCAGATGCAGTGCGTACGATGACGCAGAATGATGAGAGAGAAAAGATGCTATTTTGCTATGGGCCTTTCAAATTCGCAGTTTACGATCCCCATTTTTTTGTGCTGCCGTATTGGAAGTGAAGTGAAATGAAGTAAAATGAAGTGAAATAAAGTGAAATAAAGTGACTAAATAATACAAGCTCTACTGCGTATGATATACAGTAACAATACCGAGTACACGCACTCATCAAACATCTACTGTCCCTTTCCCTTCGTGGCCTCGGCCTTGGCTTCCGCCTCGACCCGCGATCGAATTCCGGGCGCCACCATCCACGGCTTGCCCACTACCCGCTGCAACAGCCGGAGCTCGCGGTCTTTGGAAGCCAGCAGGCGGTACAGGTCAGTCACTGTAGCCTCCACCAAAGACGAAGACTGGCCGGCTGGGCCTGGCACGAGTGACAGAGGTCCTGGGTAGGGCACCCACAGCCGTCGGTGGCGCATGTAGACGGCGCATTGTTCACGGGTAGCTCCCTTCTCTTCGAGCAGCTTTTGCTGGCGCTCATTAAACTGCAGCCGGCGCACCACACTGGCCACTTTGGCCGTCACTGTCTCCAGAGTTGGGAGGCCAGCCTGGCGGGTGCGGCGGTCCCGGTGGTGCCACTCGGGCACGGAGATGCAGTGCGTGCCGAGTGTGCAGCCGGCGCAGGCCCAGAGGAAGGCGGTGCTGTAGGACAAGTCGCCTTTACCTTGAGGGAGAGCCATCCTGTTCCACCGCGGGAGAAGCGACGGGAGGTCGTGGGCCAGCATATCTGGGTGGAGAGCCCGCTCTTTGTCGTCATCGTACTCGGGAACATCAACACAGACGTGCGTTGCTGGGTTTGGCACAGCCTCGACGCAGTCCACGATGTTGCCGTTGCCGTCGCCCATGCTGACCAGGCCACGCATCAAGAACATGCGTGTGGCTGTCCAGACGCGGTCGATACGGGCGGGAAGAGTGTCCCAGGTCTTGTCCCAGGTCTTGTCGTCGTCGTCGTCGTCGTCATCGACATCTTCAACGTAGTCTGATTCAATCTGGTAAAAGCCTTGAGCAAGGAGACATGCCTCATGGAAGCCACGGGCGTATTTGTTAATGTCATTGGTTGTCGACTTTTGCTTCTCCTCGTACAGGTAGGCACATTTCATGAACCGGGCGAGATCGCGCTGGAAACGACCGGGCAGAGCCAGCGCATAAGCAAGCTTGAAGATGTGCTTTGATGAGAGTGGCTTATGGGTGGCAGCCTTGCCATGCTGACGTGTTTCGTACTTTGTGAGAGCCATTGTTGATGTTGAGGTGGTGCTGATGTTGAGGTGGTGCTTCTCAAAAAATGACATGACAAGTCGGATAGTACGACGTATTTTGGGTTAATTATCTGTTGTAGATAGAAATACAAAGAGATGCCATGACAAGGCACGCATTATTTACTCTTGTGCTTGACGAGACATACAATATCTGCCCATTCTTTTGCCTCTCCCTAAACTCGGCATATATTTACCGTCGTACCTTGTGACTGTCTCATATCTGTACAACATCACACGCCAGGCTGGCAAAAGGTACGAGGTTGAACGCCGGGCTGGACAGAACATCCCTTGCCTGTAGAAGTAGATACTTGCGAGCCTTTATGAAAAGTGATTTTGCGGCTCGCATGTCCCTCTCGGCAAGCCTTTGCTTTACCATTGTTGCTCGCAGCCTTCTCTGGGCGGGCTAGCTTGTCTTTCTTCTCAGATCAGCTCCTCGGTATCGCTTTACCCTCCTGCTGGTTTTCTTGCTGGGATACGATACCCAGGTTTAGTCCCCCTGTTCAAGACGTTCAAGGCTGAACCACAAAATATGTACGACGTAGAACCTCCTGCGCAAAAACTGAGACATGGACCCGAGCGAGAGGGACAGCCTGGACAGGGCGCTGCTTTGTATGTTTTACAGAGTACGACGTACCTTGAGCTTTATCAACGATACAGGTCGAAAATGCAGAAACAGAAACAAAAAGGAAACATGGGGGCTGGCAGCACCAAACAGAGCTGAAGGGGAAAGGGTGACGAAAGATGAGGGTGACGAGAGATGAGGGTGACGAGAGAAGAGAAGAGGGGCCATATCCAGAAAGGGAAGAGAATTGCGCCAGCACGGCGGGTTTGGGATGTCTGGTGAGTGTGAGTGAAAAGGACCGCCCGCGCCTTTGGTTTGGGTTGCTATTTTAGCGGATGTGATGAGTCGCTTTTTTTCCCTTCCTTTTCTTTCTCTTATTTTCTGTCGTGAGAATTTCGGTCAGTGGAAAAATGCGCTTTTTCAAAAGGAGGGCCGCGCTGGATTGGACCGATGACGCTAAGAAGATGGAAGAGAAAAAGGGGAAAACGAGGACAGTAGGTCGTACTTCGAAAATTTCTCTTGATGACTCTCAGAATGAGTCTCTCAGTCTCATGATTGCTGTGATGGCGGCTATGAAAACTGATGTGAGAGAACTAGTGTCACATATTCTGTGCGACTCACTATTTCACCAGCAACTACATATGAGCGCTCACAACTACTTTGTATTGAAGCTGGTCAAAAGAAACATTGATAAATAGGATTCATTCACAGAAAGAAAGACCTCGAGAGAAAAATGACAGCAATGGAGACTCTAAAGTATTTTGCACCGAAAAATACAAAGACAGCCGGACAGTGCGACAAATAGGGACAAAAGAGGCGAGTTGAGTCGCAGCGGCCAGGAAAAAGCAAACAAAAATATGACAGTTCATGCCACTATTTGTGCTAACAAGTACAGTCCACACAGTCCACACAGTCTCTCATTCTCATTCTCACTCATTTTTATCGCCAGGCCCAAGGCTACTTTTTATCCCGCTTTTTTTTTATTTGTTATTCAACCTTCATCCCGTCGGAGGCGACCACAAATAGAAAACGAAGAGGCGAAGTGACGGTCAATCCGAGCGTCTGGGAGCACTGGCGCCTTGGGTCTTTTTTCTGACAGTCGTCGTTCGTTGGACCCAGTCACCGTGCAACCACGGCATGCAACCCGTGGACCGGGTACCTTAATTTGGGCACAAGAAAAGACGGCGATACCACCCAAAGGCCGCCAAATGCCGCCCAAGAACAGTAAGAACAAGGTAAAAATAAAAAAATATCGAGTAAAAAATATCGAGTAAGAGATTGCCATCACAAACAGCCATATCTTTCCTATGCAATTTTTGTTTACCAGTCTGCGAAGTCGTGCTTGTCTTTCTTTCTCTTCCCCTCACGATGCATGTTTGTTTCTCCTCGGGTCTGGGTTTCTTCCCCACCCTCTTTTCTGCCGGCCCCTGTATCTGCCCCTGGAGCAAAGCCAGATCATGCTTGTTGGCCTCGCTTGACCAATGCCATGCTGAATCTGACGGAGGACAAGAAAGGTATACGGCGTATGTACGCATACAAAAGAATACGGAGAACGACGTACTGAATCTGAGTCTCTCCCCCACGCGTTGCCTGCCCATACTTCGTACACACATGTGCGTTTCAAAGAAGGTTGCATCAGCAAAAGCAACTGCTCAGAGCTGGAAAAAGAGACATTTGGGCAGTCGATACATCATACAACGAGAACTTCTCAAACTGAATTGAATGCATGTACATGTACGTCGTAAATACAAGGAAACAAAGCGAGCATTATTAAATCGCCCAAACTATTCCCATACCCTTTCCAAGACTGCGTCCAGATACGTCTTGATAACCGAGGGGATTGCCAAGATGAATTTGTCACCCAGGGACCCGGTACGCTTGCAAGGACCTCGTCAGCTCGTTAACCCAAGAAAGGCATCCCCATCTATCTCCGACTCTTGTCGCTTTTGTCCCTTTGCCCCTTTGTCACTTTGTGATCAACCCTCTCCCACGCAAACTTCCGCTCAAACAAGTCTCTCCTCCCACCTCCATCTCCGCTGTGTGCCGGTCCCAAGAAATGTTTCCACCCCGAAGAAGGCCCCCCTGTCCACACTGTCCACACTGTCCTCAATACGACGTACGGAGTGCAACTTCCTAAGAATACCAAACGACTGAACAAAACCCAATACCAAGAGCCCTGGTTGTCCTTCTCCACTCACACTGACACCAACACCCTCGCAAATCCATCCACACACACCCACTTTTCTTCGTCTCCTCCCATCGTCCGTGCACGGTACATTCCCTTCAAAAGTAAATCAACATAACACCCCCCCCCCCCCTGGTTGCCTCTCTTTCTCTCTTGGGTTTTGGAAGGAATACTGTGTACTTCGTATACATGGCTAAACACTTTCGTGGGCAAGAAGAGAAAAAGGAACAAGAGATACCCAAATGAACGGGTCCGCAAAGTTGCGTCAACAATAGCTTGGGGTCTGGGCTAAAGAAGGCGCCAGATGATCCTAAAAGCGAGAGGAAAAGCGTGGGAAAAGTGATAGTCCATTGTGGAAAAACACCGAGAGTGACCAGAGGACCCAGAAAGACAGCAAAAGAGACACTACGTCGTCTGGCGGCGGGGCTAGAAGAGACGAAGAAGGACACAAGTCGTGCTACGGAAAGCGTATGTAAGAAGGAAGCAAGGGATAAGGGACAGCCGAAGAGGGACAACCGAAGAAGAAACAAGAATAAGAAAGTAAGTTATGTGTGCTCGAAGCACTCGATACCGGATACCAGATACCAGATACCAGACACCAGGCACCGATTCCCGCGTCCATACCCACCTCGCCGGATCGTTTAAGAAGAACCACATTCCCGCTCTACCCTCGAGCCAACCATTTAACATCCTTCCCGCCTCTTGGTAAACTTCAAAACTAAACAACAAAACATCGAACCGCACTTGCGTCGCTCGTCTATTACCTCCCACCGGTTCACCATTTACACATATATACGCCAAAGTCTAAAAGTCTACCAAACACGATACGACATAACACAGTACGATACAACACATTGCATCGCCGTCTACAATACTACATCTTGTATAAAAAACCGTTCACGATACGATACGACCCTACATCTACACCCACAATACACATCTGCCGCCATGTGTAGATTCATTTGCGTGCGTACCGTCCGTCGTCCTTTGTCTTCTTCTTTTGTTCCAAGTCGGACATCCCCTAACACTAACACATCTAGAAATTCTACGACTGCCGCTGCCAGGTATACATCGTCACCAGCTTCTGCCAGCGCTACTTCAAGACCGGCGGGCACATCTGCAACGCCAAGACCCATGTTTACCGCGAAGAGTGCCACCCGGGCGAGGTCTGCCCCTCGCACCGCAGCAGCAAACACACCAAGACGCTTTACAAGAACCTGAACAAGACACACACGGACCGCAACTGGAAGGTCATGAAGACGACGGCGGCTACCACCTCAACGCCGACGTCAGCATCGCCGCGGGCAGCCACCTCAGCCTCGCCGCGGCGGTCACCACTCGTCAAGCAGACGGGATTTGTCGGTTAGGCTGGCGTCGATGGTGATGTTGGCAGTGCCCGTTGGGCCACACGCCCAATCGACAATGTCACACAACGTCAACGGACACGCACAAGCACATGGCATTTTGCTGGGGCGCAAGAACGGAGTTGACTGGAGGGACACGGATCTTCATTTGACAGGATGGGCTGGACTTTTTTCATTATTTCTTTACTATGGTTTGGGATACTCGGAGTTTTCAACAACAGACAGCGATATATGGAATACAGGACACAAGTACTACGGACAGTACTTTTTTGGGGCACAATGCACGGAGGTGCAAAGGCGCAATTTCTTAGGGACACAAACTGACACACAAACTGTCTGAAGGAGGGATATTTGACTATTTGTCTGCTTGATAGCTTTAGCTTTACTGTACTGTACGAATAGTGCCACGGGACGGATTTGCTTTTGAATTTACATTTTTCTCCCAGTATCTTGAGTGGTGTTATTATATGTCGAGCAGCGTTAACCTGCTTCACATTGTGAGATGTATACACGTGCCTTTCGTATGACATCGGCTCGTCTTGCTCTCTGTCAGACTTTCTTGCCGTTCAGTTCCTGTAACCATTCTTGCCATCTAAAGGGATACACCGGCATCGTGGCACAGTGCTACTCATGCTGGACTCGTTGCCTTTGTGTCAGAGCTTACCCGTTGTTATTGTTCCCCAGACGTATGTCATGGCGCCAACTTTGACTCTGCTCATTGATGGTAGCAGCCCCAAGGTGATGCAAAACAAGTCCCAACCACTGCTGTTCTTGATAAACAAGATGCTGATCACGATGGCAACAGCACCATTCCTCCAATAGAACCTGGGGAGCTGTTAGGTACGCATGGGACGGACGATGCCTACGGCGGATCAATACAACACGCTGCAGACATTCTTACTTGGCCAATGTACTCTAATCTTTCAGGTTTTCAAGTTCTCCCAAGCCTCTGTACATGTGCAGATGTGGAAGAACCTCAAAACAAACCATCGTTCCTCTGCTTTCCCCGCCCAAGAGAGAGACTATCACAAGTATACAGACACAACTTTCGCAGAATCATGACGTAGATGAGGATGTGTGTGTTGATAAACGCGTATCGTAGATGTACAACGCTGAATAGGTCATCAACATTGAATACTGGCTACCGTACAGTTTGGTAGTTGTTGATAGAATGAACATTAACATGAGGCGTTGAGTAGTCTGTGACATCTTCTCAATATATCACGATAACATCCAACAATGTGTCATATATCAACAACGTGGCAGACCCAGCATCCGACATATCCGGTTCTGAGTCGTAGTTTCTGGAGCAGCTATCGTATCTCATTTTCTTCCCTTTGTCTCTCAATAATCTCTTTAATTATGCTTGTGGTCGAGCTCATCCCCCATATTCATGGCCGAGATGCAACCGGTCACCGGTTGTCCAGAACACACAGTCGAGAGCACCCCGTGTCTCTGCTCCACAGACAGGTGCCACGCCGGTCGAAAATTTGTGTATGTGTCTTTCTCGCTTCCCACAAAACTTCCGTGCGTTGATGTAGTACAGACAGGTTTATTTCTCCTTCCATCTCCGACACTTGACATATCCTTTTTTCATGTACTCTTTCAGAGAGAGAAAAGTCAATAAGTTGAGTGGTCAAGTCTTCAGCGAGATGGGAACACACACACACACACAAAAACGGCAGACAGCAGAGATCCTTTCATCCTTCACAGAATACACGTTTATTATTGATTATTTCTTGGAGACTGGCGACACTCATAACTGTCTCCTGCACTCTACGATGCCGTGCTACGTCAATAGTACACTGTTTGCTGTCGCTTAAATGCAAAATGGCGTCTGAAAAGCTCATAATCGGATCTAAGCGCCAATGAGGACCGGCGGACAAAGGGCACAGGTCGACGGAAGACGAAGACTGCGACGGTCACAAGAGCACGTGCTTGATGCGGTACTACTGTCTGTTTAATGGAGCTTCTTCAGAAACGAGCTTGGCGAATACGCTGCAGATGATTTTTATTATTATATATATATATATATGGCTCGATATGTGGATATACGTACAGCATATTCTTACGTTGAAGTCTGCGGCCAACAGTTGCAGTATGCTACTACCCGTCAATAGTATCAAATGTTCCTTTTGTTTAGTCTACTGTGTGCATAACCACGATCAATGCGAGGCCTTGCAAAGACGGTGCGAGCTGCTTCGATGCCCAGAGAATGACAACTTTGTATTTTCTACTCTTGAACACCATCTACTTGGAGCTGGAGAACCGACGTACATGATGATATTACGATAAGCAAACGCTGGGGCAACTTGGGATATAAACACAAATTAAATCGGTTGCCAATTTTTTATGATACAATGTCGTGCCATAAGCCGTGACACACGGGGATACGCAACTAGGAGCTGTTGACGGGATGTGAGTTGCCGTGAAGTGTGGCAGGCGTGGACGAATGAAATGTTGTGATTGAAAAGTGAGGCGGGCAATGTACGTGAATTAATATCATTTGCCGTTCAAGCCCATTCAAATGGCTCCCAAATACAAAGGAGGCCGTCGAAAAGACGAGTGAAATAAAGAGGTTTCATCAGGATGCTACATCAGGATGCTGCAAGGCCGGGAATCAAGGCAATGTTGATTTTGGCCTCGACCATTCTCATTCTTGTCCTTCCGTTTCGTAAAGCACCTGGTCACTGGTCGCCCCGGACCGGCCCTTGCGTTACTTTCTGTTGCCCGAACGTTTGACAGTTTTGCGTGTATCTTCCTCGAGCTTCTTTTGTGGTTTCGTGGTGCACATCAATTGGTGTTTCTCGAGCTACTACGAGGCTTGTGCCCGCATCAAAACAGACGATACCTCGCTTAAAACCTGAAAACAAAACCAACAGCAAGATACCAAAGCGAGAAAACGAGATGCAGTCATCATTGGTTCACCATAGACACTGTCAATTGTTCCCCTCTTCTTCCCACCATCTCGTCTGCAGCCACTGACAGGGAAGCATATCCCATGCCATCACATCGCAGACGATATCGGTCATCACAACTCACGAGGCGAATAAAATACGGATTTAAAGGATCGGTAATTTTTTTTTACTTACTTTCAAAGTGCACAAAATTATAGAAACTGCTAATCAGCATCTTACTAAAACATAGACGGCCACAGCGTATCAAACAGTGCGTCTTTCATCAGAGGGTTACAGCCGGTAACGATTTTCAAGTTCCCCTGTCATATTATCACTCGGGATGTAATTACCTCTTTGCCGTGTTGCCGCTTTTCAATGTCCATTCTGCACTTTCTTCCTGCATCGCCGGATCCAACGTCTCAGCCTCAGTTTTGATGCGACGTTGAAAAATTTATGAAAAAAAGACGATAAGAGTGCCGTCCCACCGCCGCTGCTGCCTGAATTTTATTTAATTAAATGCAATCCATATTGCCGTCCAACAAGAGCATCTGTTTCTGCCTGTACTACCTATCATTGGTGGTTGCTGTCAAAAGAAAGCCACTGGTCTCTGAATAGCACACAAGAGACACACAGAGACGCGAGAAAAGACGCGAGGGATGGAGCTCTCGGATGTTACTCTTTTGAGGCTGTCGGCATGCAAGACGTCACCTGAAAATAAATAAAAGATGGACACTGGCAATCGATAAAATAGTTTGCATCTGAGTTTTCCGTCATTCAATGGCTCATTTTGCTCTTCTTCTTCTTTCATTATTCTTTTTTTCCGACAATATCTGGTTCAAGTGCTTTGAAACATAAAGTGCAGATGTATTCGAGTCGTCTCCTACGACGTACCTGGTTATGCATGGCCAGTCACTCGACACACCGCTACTCTGTGGTGAGAGAAGGCGGCCAAAAGGCACTTTGTTGACTCGATGAGATTGACGTTTGGATAACAAGGATAAATTAATTCAAAAACTGAATTGAATCGATTTACAAAAGTATCACTTGATGCTTTAGCTTAGACTCAGTTATGAATTTATCAATTTTGGCCTTCTTGAGAGCATTATCCTTTTCCTGCCCTGTTTTCCCATCTCAGGGCTATACTGAGAAACGGCACATTATGAATTCCAGGGAACAGTATTGCATATCCAAACCAGATTCTAACGCGGATCTCATGAGATAAAAACGAGGCTTCAAAGATCTGGTAACTGACCGTTGAATGTACTTGAAAGATCAGGGGTATTCAAAGCTTTGAGGCTTACTATTTGGCGGGGGAAGGTGGGAGTAGGGAGTATGGCAAGTCTGCCTTGTCGTCTGTATTCCTAACGCCCTGCCATCCCGGGATGATACCGACATTGGGGCTCGCCCGTCAAATATAAGAGGGCAAAGAAAATATCAAGACTGGTGCAGCAGGATGTTCAGGACAACTGCACTTTAGTAGAGACCTACCAAGACATGAGGCGGCAGTTGTTGTACGGCGCATGCAGATCAGATCGCCCCTCTCCTCCTTTTTCGCAGGAGTGAGCTCGCCCCGTTTTCTGTGCTCGATTTCTGGTTTCTTATGGCTCTCCGTTTTTATCCTGTTGTTTCCCTGCCCCTCACACACTCTTATTTATATACGACATCAGGCATGATAGCAACATTGCGGCTCTGTACGTCGTATGGATGCACAGCCTTTATTTATTCCTTAGAGTTAAGCAGTCTCATTAGCAGTGTTACGCTCCTTTGACCTCGACGGCCTGCCTGCCTACGAGGTGCATCCAGTTCAGTCAATCTGCGCTCTGCGCACTCGGCACACGACGCACTTGCTGCAGTGTCCCATCTCTGGTTCTTTTACGGCCATTGACCACCCTCCTCTACGTCGTGCAATGCCTGCCGTCTTTTAGTGTCGACACACACGGCGTCTTGCTCCCGCTTCATGTCCCACTTTTTGCTTTGTGCAGCTTAGTTTTTATGTATGCTTTCTGCAGGTTGTTTTGTATGACATTTACCATAGAACCAACGAGCGAGGGCGAGTAATAGAGCTCGCCCTATTTTCGAGTGCCGGCCAATCCGTGCTTTCTTTCTTCTTTCTTTCTTCCTTTTTTCTGTTTTAGTGCCAAGATACGTCGTGATCCTTTTCAGTTGTTAGACACCTTTGCCGTTGGGCTTGAACGGAGACATATCGTCCACTGAACGAAAGATTTGTGTCAACAACTACAAAAAGTACATGATGCAGTAATATAGCACAGCTTTGGTTTTTGCACGTCTGGCAGACAGACAGCCACCAAAACGACGCGTTCGATCGTGACAGACGAACCCAGACGCGAAAATCACGAGTAAGAGAATGGGTGTGTGTGTGTGACATTGGTGCGTTGTTTCTGTACGGCGCGTGCAGAAAACCAATGTCGAAGAGAGGACAGCCAGAACGGACAGCAGACAAAATGCAGCATCCACGCATCCTATCGGATCGCGCACCTGTCCGTATTGCTTGATACCTGCACAAGTTGCACAAATGTGCAATCTGCACGTCGACGCCCACTAATTGCACTTTTGGCATACCTGAATCTGTATATGCATTCTCGACTAAAAGAAAAAAGAAGAAGAAAAAAAAAGCAAGGCTATGTGGTACAGGAAAGGAATACGGTGCATGCACAGTCTCGGCCAGCTGCTATCCTGCGTTTTCTTTTGTCTTCCTTCGAGCTTGCTGTCGTAGAAGGCACACCATCACATCTACTTATATAAGGAGGCGCATCCCCCTCCTCGTTTACGTGTTCATATTTCTCCTTTTCAATTTAAGTGGCACTTTGTTATC
This sequence comes from Sporothrix pseudoabietina, assembly GCA_019925295.1. Taxonomy (NCBI): domain Eukaryota; kingdom Fungi; phylum Ascomycota; class Sordariomycetes; order Ophiostomatales; family Ophiostomataceae; genus Sporothrix; species Sporothrix pseudoabietina. The sequence goes on along the minus strand of JADHKS010000001.1, from coordinate 1,036,382 downwards.
TGTTCGCGCACTCTAAATAGTTGATTTTATCAGCTTTTTAATGATTTGATTTTCTTGCCCTTCTCTACACTCGCTTTACTATTACTGCTCTTTAGACAACACTGCCCCAACATTTCAGAGTCTACCCACCATGGACTCTTCGACCGCCGGCGACAAGATGAGCCTCTTCCACTCGCAACTGTTCCAGTTCTGGTACAGCGCGGGCTTCATGCCGGCACTGGGCCTCGACGACAATGGTGTTTTAGAGGAGGCGTTGACCCACCTGCTGCGCGTGCTCGAGCAGAAGAGCGGGCTCGCCAGCGACGGCAGTGGCTCCCCCGAAGACCTGGCCGAGGCCAGCTGGAGCGTCAAGAACACGATGCTGGACTGTATTGAGAAGTTTGAAGATTTGTTGGACCGCCAGCAGCAGCAGCAGCAGCAGCTGGGAGGGATGGGGATAGCCACGCCACTTGCCACGGCTGCTTCAGTGTCGACGCTGTCGGCCCGCCTCGTCCAGATCACTATTGCCATTTTCGATATGCTGGCACAGATCAAGCAGGCCCAGAAGACGCAGCTCCAAAAGGACCAGGTCGGCCTGAGTCTGGACGAGATGACGGCGTATGCCAAATCGACCAGCCGCTGGAACATCTTTGCCAAGACGGAAGGGTTGTCGGTGGCGTCAACCACTCTAGCCGCATCGTCGACTTCCGGTGGCCCTCCTCCACCTCCTCCTGCTGCCCCGCGACCGTTCTACCCAAGCGGTGTTCGCCCAGGCATGTCTGGTGCTGGTGCACTACCGCGGCCACCAAGCTGGGCCCAGCCGCAGTCGGCCATCACTCCGTACAACCCGTCCCCGCCGCCGCCGCCGCCCTCGTACAGCGGCAGCAGTGTTTCGAATAGCAGTACCACCGCTAACACCGACAAGTCGGCCCTCGATGTGGCTCTTGAAAACACGCTGGTCCTGAGCTTCATCCACGACCAGTATTTTCAGGGCTCAAAGGCCAGCGACTATGCCTCGCCCGAGCGCCTCTTTGAGATTGTGCGCCGGATCGCGCCCAGAAACTCCTTCTCGTACACGAGCATGGTGGAGCAGGCCAACCTCGAGGCCATTGTCTGTGCCGTCGCCGGTTGGGGTCTGGGCCAGAATGCGCTGCAATTGACGCCCTCGCATATGGCCAAGGTGACCTACCCGCGGCTGGCCAGCTTGCTGGTGTTGTCGGGCACGCAGTTGTACCGCCCGCAGCCTCCTCCGCTGGCACTGGCGGCGATGCCGTCCATGCTGTCGATACCGGCTGCCTCTATGGACGACCGCAGCTCGTACAGCGGCAACAGTGTCGCGAGCTATGGCTCCAACACGTCTTCATCGTCCACGGCTACCGCAACGTATCCCCATAAGCCGCCTGTCTTCCGTGTCTTGGCCATTGCGGCTGCCAAGGCGGCTTCGTCGTCGTCTGCCTCTCCAGGAGCCCCGAGAGTTTCGGGACTGTCGGGCATGCCATGGATGCCGAGAAGGCCGGGAATGCCGGGAATGCCGCGAATGCCAGAGCCGCCCATTATCCGTCGAGGCGTGCATGGTTTGCCGCCGCCGCCTCCACCGCCGGCCCGGGGTATACCTGGAGCACCCATCCCCATCCGTCCCGCCGTAGGCTTGCCCCCTGGTTGGCCCGCCCTCCGTGGCCGCAGTGTGCCGGTGGTCGAAATGGGCATGAAGAAGAAGAAGGGCAAGAGCACGAAGAGGAGTAGCTTCTTTGGCTACAACAGCAACAAAAGCGACAGCGACAGCGACAGCGACTCTGACTCTGATGACAGCGTTAGTGACGACTCCGACCCCGACAGCGCCATTAACAGCGAGATTGACGACGAGGTGATGGCTTTGATTGACCGATACAAGAAGAAGCTTCGTGCCCAGAAGAAGGTCAAGAAGAACAAGAGCAAATCAAAGAGCAAGGGCAAGAAGAAGTTCGTTGTCGACTCGGACGACTCCGACTGGGACGCCATCAGCGAGCGGTCGGCCACAGTCTGCTCGGCCTCTGACTCTGACGACTTTGACTCAGACTCGGATTCAGATGCATCGTCGTCTGCCTCTTCGTCTGGTTCTGACAGCGACGGCGACAACTCTGGCTCGGAGACCGACACGGCCTATGACTCAGATGAGAGCCTGACGGCCCGCCGCAAACACGAAAGGAACATGAAGGCCAAGCGGGCCAAAGCCAAAGCCAAGGCCATGGCCAAGAAGGCTGTCGCCAAGGCTGAGGCCAAGAAGAAGGGCCGCCGTGCTCGCAAGGCCGGCAAGATGGACAGCGATGTCAGCGATTTTGATGAGGACGAAGATTCAGACGCAAAGTCAGACTCAGAGTCGGACTCGGACGCGTCTGTAGCCTCCGACTCGGATGCCAGCACGGCTTCTGACAACGACAACGGCAGCGACTCTGACAGCGACTCTGACGCTCGCTCCGTGTCCAGCTCGGCCACCACCCGCAGCGAACTGCTTCGCTACGTGACCGGCTCGGGCAAGAATATGTCCAAGAAGGATAAGATTAAGGCGGAGGCCATGCGCAAGGCGGCAGCCAAGGCGGCAAAGAAGGCCAAGGCCAAGTCCAAGTCCAAGGATTCGAGCTCAAAAAAGGTCAAGAGCAAGACGGCCGGCAAGGGCAGCCGCAGTGCCAAGGTCAAGCGTCGGAGCAGCTTTGTTGTTGTTGATTGAAGACTCGTAGTTGTTATATTGTAGGAAGGGAGGATTGTCGTGCTTTTTTGTTATTAAGACTCTCGTGATTGCTTTGTCTGCTGTCCTGTGTTTTGTACGTCAGTAATGCATTTCATCGTTCCTTGTGTGGCTTGGCTTCGTAGTTTGTCTCCATTGTCCTTCCTTGTTTCTGTGTATGTTTTGTGTTTTCTTTCGCCTGACTCTCGAGTATAAGCAATAAAATGGACCACAATAATATTAGTGAAAGCCTTCAGTGAGCAGAAGGATGCTGACTAAATTGGCGTAGACAGGACACGGAGGCAAATCTGCGAGGCAGGTGCGTATTGTCACTCTTGCCTCACCTGGCATCCTCGTTGTTCCTTGCACCATCGCGCTCTCACCAAGGCCTCTACATCATTGTCAGGTCAGGACAATTTGGAGAAAATGGGAGCAAGTTCGATCAGGCCTGTGGCCTCTTTGTAGAGTATTGAGAGGCGTCGTTTTTCGTAGTAACCGAATAGAGTCCTTAAGAAAGTAGTTAAGCTGCGAGGCCGCGAAGAAGACGGTATTTAGGCCATGGCTGCTACTTCTTTATCACACTTGCTCAGCAGTATTAAGACGCCCAAGTCCATACCTCTACGATACCCTTTTCAGTCATTTGTGCCTTTTTGCTATTCTCACCGCCATTGTGCCGTCTACAGCAAAGCCTTCCACATTGTCGGACAGCCCACTTCGTTTGCCAAGAGGTCGACTGGTCGAGTCCTCGCTCGCTCCTTCCTCGACTGGATGTTTCTCCTCGTCTCTTTCCATTTTTGTTTCCTCGGCCTCGGGCCCCACCCGGTTTTTTGCTCACGTATAGATATTGCTCGCCCCTCGCTCTTTCCCCTCACAATTTCTTCTCCTTTCTTTTTTCTTTTTTTTTTTCTTTTTTTCCTCACGCTCTCCGCAAAGATCGAGCTTCACTCATGCTGGGGCTTTCTTCTGCGCCCAGACGGGTGGGAAGGGGGTGGCTTCTTTGACAACAGATCACCGCAGCAATAACAGCCTATGCCCCCTTCCCACTCAGTCTCGCGCGCGTCTCCCCGGTGGACCATCATCAGGTAAGAATTCGGCATGCCTTCAAAACAGAGGAAACTTGACTCTGTTCACTCCCTGACCATCCCTTCTTTTCTTAGCAGCACAGCAGCCAAGCCGTCCACCGGGGAGACGGTGGCAGGTCCCCTCTCGCTGGCTGCTGGGTGCCACTGACATGTACGGGTCGGGGCACCAGCAACCAGCGATGAAAGGGGACCTGCTACCTTTGGGCCCTTACATTTGGCAACGGTGCAGTGGTAGCACCGGGCGGGAGAGACACGATGACCGCAAAGGCCGCTCAATGGGGCCAGATTATCGCGACGCCTTTAAGGGTCGTGCAGGCATCGGCGGAGGCCGCTCAATGGGGCCAGATTATCGCGACGCCTTTAAGGGTCGTGCAGGCATCGGCGGAGGCCGCGGCCCTGGATACGAAACAAGATGATGACAAGTCTGACAAGTCTGACAACAAAGACTCGCCATCGGGAAGCTGCTCGGCCCAGCCTGTGTCTGGCTCAAGGACACAAAGCGTGGGCATTCCGCAATGACCGTTTTTGCCCCAAATGGCCTCCAGGAGGGAACAGATTTGGCATACCCAAGTCTTTCGAACTGGATTCATGTCGTGTGGAACGAAACATTACTATAACCAGGCAAACTTGAGATAGGTAGAGGCCGCCCTCACACTCAATCTGGGGGAAAGAAAAATAGGTACACGACTACAGGTCAATTGTCAGCATTGCAGCTTGTTTGGGTTGCTCATCTTGCGGGTTGAAAACCACGTTTCGTTTGATCATGGCGGTGTTGGAGGTCTTTTTAGTTTTTTCGTTTCTTTTTTCGCCCCTCTTCTGATACCCTTCATGAACTGTTTCCAAACAAAACTCTATAGAACCCACGCAAACCAGGATTTTATCAATCATGATTACCATTTTTTATTTGAACAAAGTACAACACAGTGTAATTGAAGCTACAAGATCAAGTGAATGTAATGCATTCTACTTTCTACCCAGGCTCGAATAGGGGCTTTAGTGCAAGTAAACAAATGCGCTGCCCCCTAAAACTCCCTAGAACGCTAGATCTCTAGCGTCATGCACGTACGACGTATTACAGTCTGCTGACATAATAACGTTTACCCCGTCGGCACCTGCCACTTCATCGGGGAACTCCATGCCTGTCTATCGCAGCTGCTAATTAGTGGGCACGTTCCTTCTCTATCTTGCCTGTTTCGGCCGCATGCCGCAAAAGCCTCCCCCAAATCTCGCTCCAACCAACGGGTGCAACCTCGTCCAAACATATCTCTTTTTGCGCAACGCGCCTTACACGCCCACGCTGTCTTTCACAAGGCTTCCGACGACCGTTCCACGACGCAAGGCTCTCGACGGAGAGACGACCGCCTGTGGTTTTGTTTCTTGTTCCTCTCCTAACGCGCGCGCGATCGAAGATCTCCCCCTCTTTCTCCTCTCTTCTTGTGGAGCCTCCTTTCTTCCGACCTCCGTCTCCTCCCTATCTACGACGTATTTTCTTGTCACTTCTTCGGACACCACCGCAACTGCTTGACAGCGGCTCTATACCCCCCCACGGCAATTACAACGGCCGCAGCGGCCGGAGCGAGAGCAGCAACCATGCCCTCCTCACCAACAACACCCGCAACGGCCCGGCCTTCTTCCGTCTCGTCTCCCTCGGCCACCAACGCCCCCTCCTCTCTCCATTTCGACACCAGATCACCCAACGCACGGCCACACAATGGCGGGGGTCCGTCCGCCTACAGCTCCGGCTACAGCTCGTTTCCCAGCGCCGCGCAGTCCCCGCCCACAAGCGCCTCGACCATGCGCGCCTCCCTCTCCGGCTTCGCGCCGCCAGGATCCTCGGCCTCCTTTGCGTCCTCCATCGTCCCACCGCCGCCACCGCGCCAGCCGTTCCCCTTTTCTCACGAAGACACCGACCGCTCGCGGCTTGCATACGAAACACTCGCGGCCAGCGCCAAAGCCTACCGTGTTGCTCTGGGCCAGCTATCGGCCGCCGCGTCCAGTTTCGGCAGTGCTCTTGAGGCCTGCGCCCGCTTAAAAGAGGCCCGCGCCCAACCCTATCCGCCAGGTCCCTATGCACCGCCGCGGGGCAGCGAGAGCATAAACATGTCGGGGAGCAGTATCGGTCTCGCGGGAGTCGGTAGCAGCGGTAGCAGTCTGCACGAGGCGTCCTGCACAGCCGACGTGCTCTTGGCCACCTCCGGGTTGTACTATCTGATGGCCAACCAGCAGGGCATCCTGGCCGAGACTGTGTATCGGTCGTTTGAGCTGCCTATTGTCCACGAGCTAGACCGCTACGGCGCCGACGTCGAGGCCGAGCAGGAAAGCTATGCGTCCGGCATGCGCGACGCCAGCCGCGAGATCCGGCGTCTCGAAAAGGAAGGTGTAAAGCTGCGTAAGCCGCGGCAGCGGGATGTCGGCCGTATGCGGGACCACCTAGTGGCCATGACGGAGGCGCTGGATGCACTGACAGTGCGCCAGGGCGAACATGCCGTGACTTTGCTGGACCAGAGCCGCGACATGAGCGGCACCGTGAGCCAGGCGAGCCGCAACCTGGTGCGGGCCGAGGTAGACATTCTGGACAGCCTGGCGCGCAAGGGTTGGCCCGGCGGCGGGCTGGATGTTGTGCTGGACGGCGCTGTGGACCTGTTCTCACGGAATGGCTACGATGATGACGATGACGACGGTGGCTTGTTGTTGGGCGGCACGACCAACGGCGCAGGCATTGTGGGCAGCAGCTCTCACGCGGTCGTGTCGGGTGCAGGTGGCTTTTTGGGGTCGGGTGTGGCACCGAAGTTGTCTTTGCTCGGTGGTGGCGGTGCACCCATTTCTAGGGGTGGCAGCTTTGACGATGTTGGCGTTGACGAAGGTGATGATGCCGACGATGACGGTGACGACGAGGGCACCGGGATCGACGACGAAGCGAGCGAGGTGTCGACGATCAACGGCAACAGAAATGGAAACGGAGACGACACTGCCCCATCTTCGACGAGCGGCGGTGGCGGTGGAGGAGGCTTCTTTAGCATCCTGACCGGTGGCAGCATACTCGGTCGCAAGTCAGAACCGCGCGCGCCAAGCCGGGACCCATTACAGGGCCACGACGAGGATCAAGTCCGCGGCCGCTCACCAAGAAAGGGGCAGCGGTCGAGTGCACGGACTTTGCAGCAGTCACAGCAGTCACAAATGTCACGGCAGTCTCGCCAGTCACAGGAAGTTGTCGACGAGGGAGCATCCCTAAAAGAGGAGGGCGAAGACGAAGACGATAATGAAGACGCCGATAACACCATCACCATCTCCTCTGTCCAGCCGTTTTCAGCACAACAAGAGCAACAAGAGCAGCAAGAGCAACATGAACAACAGCAGCAACAGCGCTACGCCCGTGCCGACAGTCTGACCGTCGACACTTACCAGCACCAGTATCAGAGCCTCGACAGCCTGGCCCACGCGGAAGCAGCATCGTCCATTGCAGGGAGCGATGCAGGGTCGGTACAAGGAGGCCGAGGCGCCTCAGCTTCCCGCAGAAAGGCACAAAAGGCCAAGACGCCCAAGTTGACCGCAACGGCATCCTCCAACAGCAGCCGCGGCCGGTCGCGTCCCTTCTCGCCCCAACGCGTCTCTGTCGACCCGCAAGAAGACCTGTTTTCGGGCCAGTTCTCCAGTCCTGAGCGAACATCTCTGGCATGGCTCAAGGAGGGCGAGCAGCTTGAGACGCCACAAGAAGAGAGGGGTGAGGACGATGCTGGTCTGGAAGGAGAGGACGACGACCTACGGTCACAGACCAGCGTCACGAGCAGCAGCAGGAACAAGGGCAAAGGCAAGGCCAGGGCCGAGAGTGGCAGAACGTCACCAGCAGCGCCGGCATCGCGAGCCTCGTCGTCGGCACGGCCAACACCAGACATCAACCACGAAGAGACGGACGAGGGCGTGTACATATGGCGGCATGAGGGGTGAGGGATGAGGGATGAGGGATGATGGATAAGAGATAAGCCCCGCATCATGTTTGTACTTTTGTGTATTCCATTCTGGCATCTGTATTTTGTATTTTTTTGTGCATGTAACGGTCTTCCCAGGACCTGTACTCATAGTCTTTTTTTGTTATATACTCTGCAAGCCTACTGTACTGTTCCGGTTGGTATCTTGCCAATACAATCAGCAGTCTTTTGTACTTGGGTTGGTTTATTTGTACAGTTTGTGACTGACTCATTTTCTTTTTCTCTTTTTCCTTGCCTTTTTTTCTAGTTTTTTTAATATGAAAATAATAAAATATAGAATAAAAAACAAACGAAAACGAAAACCAGTGCAAAACGTCCCGTACAAAATTTCCCCACTGAATTTGACAGTACACTCATTCTAGTTGACTGCGAATCTCATCGTCGTCAATTGTTATCTGATGATCTCATGGTGATGTATTACTTCGTATTTTTGGTGTTTCTTGAACTTGAAGTTTGTGTCGGTGATTTCTCCCAGAACCAAAGCCCGAAACTCAGCCTTGCTATGTCTTGCCAAGTATCTCTTCTGCAAGATATAGCTAGACAGTACATCTGAGTACACGCTACCGCCCCTCGCTGTGTTTTATTCCAATTGGCAGGTAGGCTGTGCTCTGGAGACGCTAAACCCGCTGGAAGGGGTCGAAGGGTCGTTTCTTTAGCGCCCTACGGCGTTGCCGCCAGCGCGTTCCACGAGTACGCCGAACCACTAGGCTCCGGTTTAAATTTTGCGAGGCCTCCAGCAATTGAGGGAGAGAGGGAGAGAAAACTTGTTTGAGGTTGGAGTTATCCTTACGACTACTGTCGCCAATGCGTTTTCCGCCTCGCCTTCTCTACTCTGTATGTTCACTTTTTTTCTTCTTTTTTTCCAGCCACTGAAAAACACTTTCTTCTACTGTGTCTGCCCTAAATCAAACAATTTGTGTGCAGCCTTGTATCTTTTTGGTTAATTGCCCTCAAGCAGGGCCTGACCGAGGCTCTGACGTCTCGGACAGTTACCAGATATTGCTGGCCCGAGTCCCTGACCTTGACTTTTTCTTTCTGCCGCGCAAACGGAGAAAAAGCTTCTAGGCGGCTCCCTCCGTGATTTGTAGACACAGAGAGATGGATACAACTACACGGAGACACGTGCCACCTCTTCGGGGTCGCTGTGTTGTTCTTTCCCGCCCAACTTGTTGTAATCGTATGTGCTCTTTCCCGAAATGTTTCGACGCTGTGCATTGCGCCTTCCCTCTTTCTGTTCCAGAGTCCACTGGCGTCGTAATGCTGTATTCTCTGACATGGGGCAACAGCCGTGGCACAGGCACGAAGGATTCACAGGGCAGGTTCGTTCTTTCCTCACTTTCGTATTTACTTTATTTACGGAGAGAGTGTTTTACGGAGCACGTGTATTGCACTGTACTTTACTTCAACCATGAGCCGCATACAGTAGAAGAGTTCGGATGCCTCTCCCTCCCGGCGACAAAGTTGGTCTTGATGCTGCACCTCTGTCACTGTTCCAGGTAATCTTCACCTCTTCGGTGCACTGAAGTACCTGTGGCAGCGGTCTATTACCTCGCCGCTTGCTAGGCTGACAATATTATTTACTTTGGTAAGGCCTGGCCAGGCCTGGACCTTTTAGTGATTTCACAGGTCGTTCTTTCCCTGCTCACCCCCCACACGATCACGATTGCACCTGCCACTCAAATCTGGACCGTAGTTTCCCTTCTACAAATTTCACGTTGTGGCATAGTATGTCGTACTCTTATTGAATCTGGGGTCACTTTCTTTCTTTTCTATCTTTTCTCCCATCGCATCGACATTGTCTCGTCTATCGTACTCAGTTGGCGTTCGCCTTAATTGATTTTAGTGCTACCGCATTCCTGCAGCACTCATCGGCGCCCTCACACCCGCTCTCCACCGCTCTCGCCCTATTCGCGTTAGCGCTGCTAGCCTTCAGCTTTCCTGGTCCGTCCTCTTTCCCTCTTTGTTTGCGAGAGCGAGGAAAGAGGAAAGAGCAAGGTCACTTCCTTCCTTGCCATCGCCGCCCGCCGCCGCCTTCTCCTCTTTGGGTCTTGGTTCCTCTTTCGCACCTGCTTTTTCGTGTGTTGGATCGTGCGCTGGCTTCTCTGGTCGTGTTTTCTTCCTTCCAGCTTTCCAGCTTTCCAGCTTCTCAGCTTCCCTCTCTTTCTCCTCCCCTGTCTCTTTCCCCCCCCTTGCTCTCCAACCTCTTCGTCCTTCGACCCCGACGACCTGACCGCCTCACCAGCTTCAATCCAGCACGATTGTCATCGACTCCCGTCAGATTTACTTCGTACACTTTTCTTTTGCGAACGTGGACCGAAATCCGTACCCGCCTCCCACCCGCGACAGCCATTTTCCTCGTATCGCAGAGCGCAAGTCTGTCTGTTTTTGTCTTGTCTCTCATTTCGACTCCCAGGCGCCTCTTTTCTCGATCTCGTCTCTGTCCCTCGAACTTGTCAGCTTTCCCCGGCTCGTTCAGCCCTCAAACCACCCTCATCGTCTCTTCAGCATCCATCGCCTTTTCTTGTCAACCCTCCATGCCGTTCCCGTCGCACAACACCGCGGCGTAACGCGGCCTTTGCGTGGGTTGCACCTCAAAAAAACGAGACAGAAAATCGAAAAGCCAATCTCGACATAGCAAACGAGAGAAAAACGCTCTCACGCCAGCTTTTCTCACAGCTTTTCTTACAGCTTTTCTCACTGCGCAGACTCGACGAACCACGCTCCAAGCCACCCGCCTTTTTGTCTTTCAATTCCCAGCCTTGTCCTCCTGGATCCCATTGCCTCGGAACGCCTTTCCCCTTGATATTGATACGTTTCTTCTTTGTACTCAGCACTGCGACGCCCGCGACGTTGGCATCTTCGCACCTTTGACGGCAGCTTCTTGGCATCCTTTATCGAACCTGCTTCCCCCGCACGCAACGCCCGGGTCGATCGCGTTTGCTCGAACCTGCCGATCCGCTATTTTGGTTGTCCCCGACTTTTCAACGACAGTCGCCTTTGAGACGCACACACACGACACTTTCCTTGGCTTTGTCCTTCACTCAGATACCCACGTACGACGTGATATTCTCGTCGACATGGCGCCACCGTCAACAGCCGCTGGCCACATCGTGGCCCGGCACCTCTCCCATGGCGGCATAGCCGGCGCCGTCGTGGGCTCCGTGCTCGGCGCTCTCCTGATCTTTATCCTCGTCCTACCATTTATCCTGCGAGCAATACGGGAACACAGATACCACAAGAAGATCGCCGTCGAAAATGCCGAGATGGGCATCACCGGGCCGGGCTACCACGGCGGCCCGCCCGGCCAGCAGTTCCATCCTCTATTCTACCAGCCGCCACAAGCTCCCGGAGCTAGCCCGGGTGCCGGTGACCCGTCTGCCCAGGGCCCCTCCTCGGATCCTGCTGCCACGCTCGGCGACAACAACTCGTCAGAAGATGGCAAGCCTGCCGTCTCTGGTTCCTCCCCGACTCCTCCACCCGGTGACGGCGCTCCGCAGCAGTCTCCTGAGGTTGTTGGTGCAGCTTTTTCACCGGCTACGCCTGGTGACGGAGTTAAGGCACCGCCCCGTGCCGCTTTCCCCCAAGGAGGCTACCCGATCAACACGAACACGGCTCCGTATGCCCCTTTTCACCCGACACTGAACTCGGCGGCAACATTCCCGGCATTCGGCTCCCAGGATCCCATGATAGCACCGCGCCAGCGCAGCTCGACCATGATGACGGCCCGGTCCTCGAGCAAATTCTCCGAGAAACTTGATACAATCAAGGCCACGTTCCGCCAGGGCGGTAGCTCCCGGTCCTCGCCAACGCGCTCGCCAACAAGCCGTTCCGAGCGGGGTGGCCCGGACAGCATACGTTCTCCTGTTGAGATTAGCTTCAATCAGTTTGACTCGTCGAACCATCACACATGGCTTATGAGAAACCAGGGTATCGATGACGATAGCACGGGCGTCGACCCGTCCTTTTTCGAGGTCAACACACAGTACCTCACAGGTGCGTCGGCGGAATACTACTCAGGAGCACCTCTGTCGCCTCCTACGGACCCCAACTCGCATCTGATGTCGCCTGTTTCCTACGCCGCCGAACCTCCGAGCATGATTGCTACGAGCTTGGCATCTATTGCTTCGGCGGCAGCAGTGGCAGGCGTGGCAAGCGGTTCTAAGAAACAGAAGCCAGCCGTCTCCCGCACAGACAGCCTTAAGACAGCCGCGACTGGAGACGATTTCTCGCCGTTGCCGTTAAGCCCTACCTCGCCTCTTCCCAGCGTTCCTGAGGGTGATCGCGGAATCAAGCCGGATAGCGAGCAGTTCGACCAGACTAGCGACCGCGGCATCTCCTCTCCCCCAGATGGATCGCGCTCAATAAAAACAGAGCTGACACCCGAGCCTACGGAGTTTATGCCTCGCTCGCCGTCGCATCGCCTTGTTCCTAGTCCCCGCCTCCCCGCACCGGGCACTGTCAATCCGATGGATGTGTGGGCCCCCGCCACGGAGGATGAGCGGTTCGTCCACAAGACGGCCGAGCTCGATCGCATTGAGCAATCGCCTCAACCTACCGTGGAAAGCAGCCCAGGCGACTCTCTTGACGTGCCGCAGCACGTCCCGTCAATTTCGGTGGCCGCATCGCCGTCTGACTCCAATTTCGAGGAATTTGTGGCAGAGCAAGAGGAGGCCTCCGGACCGGTTGAGGCCTCATCAACCCTAACACAGCCCATTGAGCCCATGTCCCCAAATACCGAGGCCTCCCCCGACGTCACCGATGCCCCGTCCCCACAACAACCCCCTGCCGTACCATCGGTGTCGGCTCCCGAACAGACTATAACCACCGCTCCGGCCCACCCCGCCGTCACCGTACCTGCATCACCTGCATCTGACCACAGCATTGGCGACTCTAGCGCCGAACCTCAAGCGCAAGACCTTCAACAAGATTTCCAGGGCGCTACCACCCAAGCTACCCAATATACCCAAGACGTAGCAAACTTACAAGCTTCGCCTGCTATTGCCAATCAGCTCCCACTGGACTCCAATATCGGCACAGGCCAGATCGGCCCTGCAGACTTTGACGAGCTTATGCTTGGTCTTGACGACGGCGGATACAACTTTGCATACGGCGAGGGCCAGCAGATGGGCTATATCCCGAACAACAACGACTTTACCAACATCAACAACATCAACAACGCCAACAACGTCAATAACGCCAACGTCAACGCCAACAACAACGGTCTCGACAACGCGGCCGGTCCAAATAACAACAACTTCAACACCGACTTCAACGGCGCAGCTACGTACTCGATCGACGGCACTGTCGGTGGTAACAACATGTACCAGACCATGACGCAACATATGCCGCAACAGCCACAGCAAGGAGGCGGACAGATGTACTGGAACATGCAGAACATGCAGAACCCCAACGTCCCCACAATCGCCGGACCGTTCATGACACCCGTCACTCAGGGCGACTTCCCCAACGGTCTGCTGGGCGCTCCGTTTACCGTCCCGTCCAAATACGGCGTCGACGGGATGAACAACGGCATCGATTACGGCAAGGACAACGGCTTCCCGCAGTTTGCACTGCAAACACCACAAAGCAGTCCTGGCCAGGTACCGAGCAACTTTTCAGCAAACGGCATCCTGCCGCCTGGCACGATGCCCATGACGCCATCATCACAAAAGCTGGCGCCCAACTTCAACTCACCGCTCTCCGTCCCCGGCTCCAACGGCATCCCCAGCCGTCCCGTGACGCCCTCATCAAATCAGGGCTCCACACCAGGACAATCGTCATGTAAGTTGCGTCACTCGTCGTACGCCTTTTATGATTTGTGCTAACATTGCCAACAGCCTCTCCCCGAACCTTTGCTTGCGACGACTGTGGTCGTGTCTTTGACCAGATTCATAAGCTAAAGTGAGTTCCCCATGATCACCTTAAGTTACCTTTAGCCAACAAACACCTGCTAACAGATTTATAGCCACCACAAACGCTACCACGAGCGGCCACACGAGTGCACCGTCCCCGGCTGCGGCAAGCGCTTCGGCACCCGCACCCATCTCGACCGCCACGTCAACGACAAGCACAGCAAGAGCCGCAAGTACCACTGCACCGAGGAAGGCTGCCCTTACTCGGTGCCCGGTGGCAAGTCGTTCCCGCGCAAGGACAACTGGCGTCGCCACATGGTCAACAAGCACGGCGTGCAGCCGGACCATGAGCCCATCGAAGTCATTGACCAGCCCATGATGAGCGTATAGAGGTGCGGATCATAATCACAATGGCGGTGCGAAACCAATCGACGCGGCCACTGAATAGCCTTGGCTCTCCAGTTCTTCTTTTCTCTTTCATTGTTTCAACATATTTCTCTCTTCATCTTTTTGGGCGTCACTGTCAACGCACATCTACCTGTTGGATTTTCGCTTTATTTTGGGTCAGGGCAGGACATACTTTATAATTTTTTGGTGTTTTGTTTCTGTTTTTGATAACAACTGGTTTGCTTTGCGGGGAAAACCTGGTTTCAAAGGGAAGAGGCAGTAACTACATATACCACACAGCGATTTTCCGATTTTCACACGGTTAACAAAGTTTTCACTCTTACGGCGTCTGCTTTATGTTTATTGTCTGTTGTTAAAACACATATTTTTGATACCGCATTGTTTTCCTCGTAAGCTATACAACGTGAATTGTGACTGTGCTATGCATCTATAGGTGGTCTTACTCGTTGATTGAAATGAAAAACTGCATGTTGGTATCATGTATCTAAATGCTTTTAACGTCCTACTATGCTGGTAGGCGGAGACATTAACCTGTAGTGCACCACAGTGGAGATGACCAGCTGTTAACCAGATCTTTTGCTGCTCTGCCGCGGCGCAGATGATCGGCTGTATCTCATCCGAGTCATGCGCACATCATGAAGTGATGTCCTGCCCACCTTCCTCCAAGAACAGAGCGTGGTATGCTCTCATTCTTGAACATGCCATGGGCGAAAATGGGTATCACACATTGTCGGGCCTATATCGCCGCGTAGTAAAGCGGCACTGTATACGGTCCGGCGTCGTTTGAACATCTTCCAGAAAGCAAATCTGCTTTCTTCACTCTTGACTTTCTTCCTGGCTCTTGCTGGACCTTCAACCGCCACGCACCAGCTTCTTCACCAGGGCCCGCTGTTGCTGCACATCCAGGTTCTGCGCATCCGTCGCCGAAATCGCCCGGCCCACCAGCACTACCGTCCGCGTGTTCTCGCTGTTCACCCACAGCCGGCCGTTACGTCCCACAGCCGTCTCAAACGATAGGCCCTCCTCGCCGAGTGCATCCAGCACGGCCAGCCCCGATTTCTCGGTAGAGGCAATCAGCAACCGCCGCGCCATCAGCAGGCTGACAGAGAACACCATGCCGCCAACCAGCGGGCCCAGCCCTTCGGACTTGCCCGTCGTAGGGTCAACACACTCGAGCTCGGTATCGAGGTGCTTGGCAGCTAGAGAGACGCGCGCATAGACCAGTGTGCCGGAGTTCAGATCCGGCCGGTTCTTGCGTGTGGCACCGGCAAACGAGAGGACAGGGAGGACGGCGCGGAGGGGCGGGGCGTCGTGGGGGGCAAGGGCAACGATGGCATTGTCGGCAGTCGTGTGGAGGACCTGGCCAATAACGAGGTCGCCAGTCGTGGGATAGTACTGGTCTGTCAGTGAAGAACATCAAGATGCTGGAACGTCGAGACAACTTACCCGTCCGCCCTCGCTCTCGACCCAGAGTAGGTTCTTGCGGCGGTCGGCGACAAGCTCGCCGCTCACAGTCGGGACGACTTCGCCGGAGGGCAGAAGCAGGCGCAGGCCGGGGCCGAGGCGCAGAGGCGGCGGGTTCTTGGACTTTTTGTCGTTGTTGCCGGTGGCCGGGCGAGGCGGCAGCAGGTCGGTTGGGTCAACGTCGTCGCCAGGCAGGACAATCCGCGTAGGTGCGGCCATTGTGCAGGTTGAAGTGGTGCGTTGTGAGTCGTCAGGGTTGGTCGCGTGGAGGATTGGCGGTATGCAGCGTACTGTTACGAACGACACCAATTGTCACGACAGTCGACGTTTGAAGCTTCAAAAAAATTATTCACTGACGCAAGTGGTAGCGCTGGCAGTGGGGCTCTTTCAGCGGACAATGGCTGCTGGAAGATGTACAAGAGAGGTACATAGCGGCGCGCATATTCTACATGTACGTCTTGGTATACACACGTTTCTAAATTAAGCTCAAAAGAGGAAGGATCCCCGCTTTTTCTCTGGTGTGCTGCCGCCCATCGTCCCTTGTCAACCACCCGCTAGCCGCCGGACCCCACGCCCAAGAGGCAGCAAAATCGTGCCCAAGGAGGGGGCCCCTACCCCGTAGAAGGCCTAAGAGTTGCCTAAGTAATGGCCTAAACGGCCTAAAGGCTCCCCTATTAGGCCCTGCGCCAACAAGTGCCCGAGTGGCTCTGGGCCGCTGTCGTTGGGCTTCCGCGTGGTTTCCAAGAGTGACAGACGAGCCAATCAGGCACCAGGAACAGGGGCAGGGAACGGGGCAGCTGTCCGCTTGTTTGCTCTCTTTTGCTGTGTTTGCGTGTTGATTTTCGTGTGAAGTTTGTAACTCTGCAGCTTCGGTTGCTTCCAGGCGCTGGCAGTTCCCCTCTTTTAGTGGGCTCACCCGTCGCTCCTGCCTACGATCCACAGACTGTCGCACCTGCTTGTTTGTATTGCGTGTGAGTGTGTGTGCTGGCCGAGTCCACCCAGTCTGCTACTTAGCCAGTCCACCGCACCTTCCCTGCATCCTTTGCCGCTGCGTAGCATTTCCTGTGCGCCTTCCTCACTTGTCTTTCGTCAGTGTTCTTGTGATTTTTTGCCCTCGATCGCTCCTGCTGTTTTGTCGCCTCTGTCTCTCTTTCGCTCTTGCCCATTCTCAATCTTGATCCCCCTTCCTTTTCTGCCACTTCCTCTCGACATCCATTTTCGCTTCCTACGATCTTTTCGACAACCTCTCCTTTTACGACGACCTATTTGAACGACCTGAAAGCTATATAGCCCTACCACACTACGAAATCGCCTGTCCGGTCCTTTTTTTTTTTAAGACGACTGCCAGCGCCGGCTTTCAAGCATTGCACTGCATTCTGCCGGCTTTCCTATTCGCGGCAGCACGTTTCTCCCGTCTCGTGCTCTCTCAAACGTCTCGTTTTTTTCTCGATTCTTTTGTCTTTTGTCGTTTCGTCTTTCAAGCAACGCCTTTCATCGGCGTTGGCTCTCGCCCCCATGCTTCCCATCTGTGATTGAGCAGAGTCGACCGACACTATTTTTTTTTCTCTCGCTTTCTCCGCTCAACCTCGACACTTCACCGCTTCGCCCTCTGCCCGCAGAGGCGGACCTCGACATATAAAGACAAACAGCCCACTGGGCCTCAACCCGCCCACACTCTGAGCCCAACCTAAAGCGGGACTCAGCTTTACCTCACCTACGGCTCGACTTCAGTTTATTCTGTCGCCACCCTCTTCTCCTCCCATGGCATCGAAGCCTCGCGATGTCTCCACCGTCACACCCGGTGACGTCGACGCCGACGACCGGCCGGTCAAGGAGAAGCGCCGTGTGAGCACGAGCGGCAGCAAAGGCAAGTCGGAGCGGCGTGAACGTGATCGGGAGCGGGACAGAGACAGAGACAGGGACAGAGACCGCGAACGGGACCGTGAACACCGCAACAGCATGCCGTCTCCATCGGCCCTCTCGTCGCTCCTGTCCCACCGCTCGTCGCACCACAAATCGTCTTCCGGCTCGGCGCCCCGCTCGTCCAAGACCCGCACCAGCGAGAGCGACCTCGTCTTCCCTTCTTCTTCCTCGCTGTCTCGCAGCCAGCGCCGCAAGCCAGCCGACGGCGAGGCCAAACCACACCGGTCATCTTCTTCCAGAGACAAGACGAGCACAGGTAGCCGGCGACGGACCAAGGACAAGGACGGTGAGCGGCGTGAAAAGAGATCCTCAGTTACTGCAGGCGGTGGAGCATCTTCGCCTCTCCCCGATGTCGACGAACTCAAGAAACCCCGCTCTGCCTCGCTCTCCATCTCGTCCTCGACAGTCGACCTCGTTCCCGAAATGGGCCGTAGCCGTGAACGGCTGCCCTACCCATCGGTCAACAAAGCCTTTAGTCGCGAGTCGGTCATGAGCCGTGAAGACCTGTCTGCACCACCATCGCGGGCATCGGCAGGGTCTGTGAAACGTCGTACCGGTGGTGGTGGTGCTGGCAGTGACCCGTTGACGCCTGATGCTACTGACCTCAGTGCTGGTCCTACTGCCACATCTACTGCCACAGCCGGCATGCAGCGCTCGAAATCATCGAGTGCAAACGACTCGCGGCCGAGCTCACGTGCTGCTGCAAAGGATCGATCGTCGGCCGCATACAACTCGGTACCGTCGTCACGCAAGAACAGTCGCAGCCGTAACAGCAGCCGCCACCACGACCGGCCGCCGAGTCCACCGGACACCAACCTGTCAAATTCCAAGGACGCCAACGATACTACCCGGGACGACGACAAGGACGACAGTGCCAAGAACAAAGATAAAGCCAAGGACAAGGACAACGACTACGACGACGACTTGAGTGAGCTAAAGTCTGACCTGAACTCGAACACACACAAGAGCCAGAGCCAGAGCCAGACGAGCAGGGTACGGATCAGGAAGAGCCGCACGCCATCCACACTCGGCGGCAGTGTAACAACAGCACAAGATCTCTCCAAGTCGGCGCCCTCCGACAACTCCATGGTCTCTAGCCAAGCAACATACCGGGACGGACAGGCCGCCACCTCGAGACCAGTACCAAGACGCCGTTCACCAGCCGAAGCCAGCGATGCCGACTTCTCACCCGAGTCTGCCCAGGAATCCTCGTCACCCAAGACGCCCAACCCCGAAGCGTCTCCCAAATTCTTCACTACCAGCGCCGATTGGAAGCAGCCGCCACCACCACCCCACCCTCACCCGCATCTCCAATACCCCCAGCACCGCTTTCCAGGTGGCATGACGCCCGCTACAGCTGCCGCCGCCGTGGCCGCTGAGCGCCTGTGCACCCCATCACCCGCCCCTGGCAGTGTTCACGATTCCGAGTTGTCCACAGCAACGAGCCTAGAAGACGATGCCACCACGGCATCCATGGCTTCCGCTGTGCCTCCGGCCCCTCCACCACCACCACCCCTAAACATCGTCGAGGTCCCTCGTATTGACTATCTGATGCAAAATGGTGGCCTCCCACACCCCATCCCTAAGAAGTTCCTTGCTGTCCTTCCTCGGCAGAATTTTATGCGCCCTACCAACCCGCCACTGCAGGGTGCCGAGACCCTGTTCCAGCCCTTCTTTAACCTTCTTAACCAGTACAGCACCGTCCTGTCCGGCCATGGCTCTGTTGCTGTTGCCACGGGACACCGTACCGTCGCCCGTCGCCTGCTGGATCGCCTCGAGAATGTCTTCTCCCGCGAGCTGCCGGCCGAGGGCTGTTCTTGCGTGGTCTGCGAAGCGAGCGGCGAGCCACACCGTGGCCTTGGATGGGGTGAAGTGCTCGAGCGCGTCAGCGGCCGTGTGGATCTGCCGTCGTGGCCTCCAGTCAATATCGCCGAACTGGAGAAACGGCTGGACGCTGCTGCCGTAGCCGCTGCGGCCGTCGGTGGAGGCTCGGGCGCAGCAGCCGGTCTGCCTGTACGGCCTGCCTCTCCCGTCAAGATTGACCCGGATATTGCCGAAGAGTTCCGTGAACACTACCTGCGGCAGAACAAGAAAGTCCGGGCCAGTGTCGACAAATGGATGCGCGACTGTGCCCAGGCAC
Source organism: Sporothrix pseudoabietina (assembly GCA_019925295.1). Lineage (NCBI taxonomy): Eukaryota > Fungi > Ascomycota > Sordariomycetes > Ophiostomatales > Ophiostomataceae > Sporothrix > Sporothrix pseudoabietina. The sequence continues at coordinate 1,016,847 of JADHKS010000001.1, read as the reverse complement.
CCGCTTCGGCACCACAAGAGATTGACGACGAAACACTGGCCTTTGCCATTCTGACCAATCTCGGCCACGACGACCGCCCACTGTTCAATGCTCTCTTGTCGGGCTCGCGCGATCTTGTGCCGACCGTGCGCGCACCTACTCCCTTGCGCAAGCCTCGCCAGAACTTTATCATCAAGACCGGCCTTGCTATCCAGCGCCTGTACCGCCTGGGTACCGCGCCCCGTGACGCTGAGACGACCCTGTATCTTGTCAAGAATCCCGGTGTGCATGACTTGCTGCACACCATCGCCGACATCCACCCGTCCGAGTGGGAGATTTTGACTTCGGGCCGCTTCGATGGGTTCCTGTGGTCGGGCGCCGACACTAACGACGAAGACGATGTGGCTACGCCCATTGCCGGCGAGCCCTCGGGCTTCTTTCCGACCATGTCCGTGCCCCCTGCATCCCGCGGACCAACACCGGCCATGGGTATGGGCAGTATGGGTGTGGGTATGGGCGGTCTCAGCCGAGGCCCGACACCCATGTCTCGTGGCACTACGCCGTTCAGCGGTCTGGGGAGCACCCCAGTATCGCGCAATGCGACACCTGCCTCGTTCATTAGCAACTTCTCGGCCGCCACGTCCTCGGCGTCGACCAATGCCACACGCCAGGCCGTGTCCACCGACGAAGAAGCCGAAGTCGCCGCCCTCGCCGAAATTGAGCGCGAGATTTACCTGGGCATGGAAGCGCTCGAGGATGCCTTTGAAGTGCTGCACGGCCGCGCCGAGATGGTACGCACGGCCCTGCGGCAACGCAGTGCGGGCCTGTCGATGCGCCTACAGCAGCGGCGCGTCGGCGGGCTGGGCGGTGCGGCCGTCCAGATCGATGTGCAGCCGCAGTCGGGTGGCGGCGGACCCTCGGGCAAGGACTTTGAACGGCCTGCATGGGCGCAGTCGGGTACACCGGCGCCAGGAGGTATTCCGATGTCGATGCACCCGCACGAGTTCTCCATGGACCCGCATCAAGATATGGGCGGCGCCTCAGGTGGAGGCATAAGCGAAGCCGACTGGGACGCCGGCGAGGACTTCTTTGAGCTGAAGCCGGAAGACTCGGCCAGCAACATTAGCAGCTCGCAGCACCGGCGGCCGAAGCGACGCAGCGAGCGCCGGACGCCCGCTCCGATTGAAGAAGAGGATGAGTGAGGTGGTGTGGAGGAGTGGAAGTGAATTTTACGGCGATCTTTCAAAACCAATGTGACATGTGACATGTGAAATGTGAAATGTTTTGCTTTATTTGCTTTATTTATCTGCTTCTTCCTCGATCGAATTTAGTCAGACCTGCATCACGGCGGAGTTTTTATTGTTCACCATGTCTTCATTATTCTTCTTTACCATCTCAACTGTCTTTGATTTACTCGTTGATAGCTTTTCTTACTTCTTTTCCATATTCCCCAGATACAGCCAAATAAAAAATCCAGCAGAAAGGATCATTGTATCTCTTGAATATAACGCCAGCGAACGTACTGTAATATCCCGTAGAGACGAGGACCAGAGGTCGAGTCAGTCCGGAGTCTCGACTCGAAAACAAACATGACAAATATGTCCGCGACAGTCTAAAAAGGCTCCTCGGCCTTATTCTTTTGATTTTCAATCCTCCATTATCTGCCCGACTGCGTCTCTACGGCGTCACAGACACGTCTTGAGGTCTTGACTTATTGTTATGGCTTTGAAGGCGGAATAAGGGCCAATATAAATTGCGTTCCTGTGCCATATCCCCATTACCCCAAATCGGCACTCGAGAGCCGAATTCAGGCTAAACGATTTTGTATTATTGTCACAGTCTGCCTTCTTTGGCTGATTTTATTTCCCTTCTGTAGCCGTCTGTTTACTATTTGTCTACTGCACCGCGCCTCAACACGTCTCATGCCCAGGCCGTCCTTCTGTGGGCAGCGCCGACCAGAAAGAATGTGTGGCCAGCGGACGCTACGACCCGTCGATTTCGAGTACAAGCCACAGCAAGACATCTGCCACCACGACAGGCAGCGACACATCCAACAAGACGTATGCCAACTCGGGCGTGCCGACTGTGCTGGATACGGGCTCGGCGTTGTCCATATTGGGTTTGCAGCGGCAGCAGCAGCTTCGGCCAATGCAATTGACGGCAATAAGAAGAATGCAGGCTTGCGGGGCAGCAGTGCGTCGACATTATCTCTGTTGCTGCTGTTGTTGTTGTTGTTGTTGTTGTTGTTGTAGGTGTTGTAGGTGTGATGTAGCACTGATGGACGGCGTCCGCGTTGTTTGTTGTTCATGTATCGTTTAATTCTGTGCTTGCTTGGCTGTCTTAATAAAACTCGTTCTCACATGGCTTGTAGATGCTTCTTGTTAAGAAAGCCCTGGACAACATTCAAAGTCACCCGCGCCGCGCTGTTGCCATAGTCCTTCCAGCCCACCGAGCAGCACCAGTTGATGCTGCCAACCGAAAACACGCCGCCGCCGGCCGGTGTGCGCCAAAACACCATGTCCGACCGGATTCGGTCCGTCTGTGTGCCCAAAATACCCTCGACAGGGAACGTCACGTCCTCGGGGACAATACCATACTCGTCTGAATGGCCTGTGCTGGTGGCCAGAACAATGGCATCGGCAGGGCTGCCAAGCTCCGCATCGTACCGGTCCACCTCGTCGCCGCTGGCACCGCCGCCGAGACCGTCGACGCCAATCAGGTCGTCTTCGACGCCTTCAAAGATCCAATCCAAGCTTTTTGTCTCCTCGGAGGACGGGGCCCTCTTGTAAGGCACTCCTGGGGCAACGCCTTCGGCGGCAAAGCCCACACCAAACAGTACATTCGTCGGCAGACCACGCGACCGCCACATGGCACCCTGCTGGCCCGTCGTAGACAAGACAAGCTCGCCACCAGGTAGTGTATACGTTCGCACGCCCTGGTCACCGCGACGGACTTCGATGCGGTGCGGTGTGGCCTGGCTGTCGGCGCCGACGGCCCAGTAGAATCCGTCGCCGCCGAGGTACATGATGTTGCCGCCCTGGCGGGCGTAATCAAGATAGGCACCGTAGACGCCCGGGCTCGGGTACTCGGGGTGGCTGCCAGTAATCACAGTGTTGTACCCATTGATGACACTGAACCCGCTGGCGTCGAGATCGTGGTCCGTCAATACCTCGTACGGAATGCTCTCCCGCTCAAGCAGCCCAATCAGCATCGTATCTGCACTGAACTCGCGCGGCCGCTTGAAAGCCCACATAATGTACCCGGGCCGAATATTCAAAATGGGCCGCCGGCTCGACGAATAGACAACACCCGACCCGTCGCGGTGCACATCATAGCACGACAGGCCCAGATCGTCGCGGCGCTGCATCTTGGAAAAGTCTTCGCTAAGGGCAATGTTGGCCATGTCAAAGCCTGGACCGATATCAATGGCGGACGAGCGTGACTTGTCCCACATGTGCTCGTTGGCATAGGCAAGGTACGTAAAAGTGGAGAGCACGACGGCGACCTTGCCATCGCGAGACACATCCTTTGCTGGACGGACAAAAAAAGTGATGCTGTCTGACACTGTCTTGTCGGCGGCCGTGACGATGACAGCGTAAGCACCCGAGCGAGCGTTGGACGGCACAACGATCTCAAAGTCGGTAGCCCACGCTGCATTGTCCAGATCGTCTTCGTGGAAGTGGATGGCGCCATAGCCGTACGTTGCCTTTGTCCAGTTGGGCTCGGTGGCGTCCCAGTCGTGGCCCTGGACAGCACGCGTTGGCGCATTGACGAGGATGCCGTCGAGACCTTGGCCGGAAACGTCGACGATGGTGGCACTCGAAACCTGGCGGGAAAAGTCGAGGTCGATGAGAAGAAAAGGTGTCGAGTCCTTGTCTGAAGAGAGGGCCTCGATACGGGGATGGTCGATACGGCCATTGAAAAAGTATGCTGCCCGGCCAGATTCTCCATGACCGGCACCAATCATCAGGGCCCCAACATCCTGGAGGGATACACTGCTAGCCAAGCTGCATGTGAACGTTTTTTCGGCAGTCTTCCTGTCTTTGCCACAAAGCAAAGAGACTTGCCAGACAGACGCCGTCAGCTCTGGCCCTTGGATGGTGGCCGACAAGCCGACCCAGCCCCTGCGTGACGGCCGAAAGCCGGTGTCTACCACTTCAACAGACGCGCCCGTGCCGACCCAAAAGGCCAACGTGCCCTCTGTCGAGATGACTGCTGCAAAGCCGCTACTCTTTTCTTGGCCAGTGTTGATGGTAGAAAACAGCGTCTGCACGTGGTCGCACTGCGGCATCCAGGCCTGAAAGAAAAAGGAGATTCTGGCGCCCGTAGCGTTGTCTGGAAAGGGAAGCGGCTTGGCCACGATGCCATACGAGCCGGGCTGTGCTTTTTGGAAGCGTCCTACTCCCTCTCCAGCTGGGATATCTGTAATCTCTTCTTCTTCCTTTTTGGGGCTGTTGGGCACGTCCACGCCCTGGATGATGCGGACAGTTTGGTACGTGTACGCCGGTGCCGTGGAGGATACCTAGACGTGTGAGTAAGGGAAAGAAAATAGATGGATAGAAAGAAAGCCTACCTTAATGGCAACAGTTTCGCCGGGACTGACAACCCATGGCTCGGCATAGCCAATGATCTCGGCCGGATAGTCGTTGGGGACATTGCAAATCGTGGCCATGGTGTAGGAGGAAAAGAAGTGCTGGGACGTGCATGTAAAGAGATCATTACGTGCAATGTTGACGTGTGAGCAGCTAGCGCTCTCTATTTAATCGTTCCCCTTTTCAAAATAGCTGTCAAATGTCAAGAGCAACCATCGGAGCTCCTCCCTGTGCTAGTGTTATCATCAACCGTACCTGCCGAGACAACTCCGTATGAGACGTCGTCATCTTGGAGGAAGGAGCACAGTGCGCTAACGAGTGGGTCTCTCCTTCCACTTTGAGCCATCCTTCCTTATCGCAAGCTCTCTTCGACAACACGCACGGCCGCTCTTTCTTCTTTCGGGTTTGTTTCCTTCTTTCCATGTTTAGTTCCTGTATTTCCTTTTTAGGAAGGATAGGTATGGATCTTATAGGCTTCGTCATTGACTTATTGTAGAAGCTGTATCTCACAAATTTGTCCGGCTTCAAACACAAACATCTTCAACTTAAGAGACGGCCTTGAGACGTCAAAGGTCGACAGACCATGACACGATACACAGCGCCGATCATCTTATTCCCTGCTACAGCCTCCGAAGTCGTTGCCCTTGATCTATCTTCTTGATTTACCTCAAATCCATTCTATTCTTATTTCCATTCACATTTTATTCCCTATCCGCCCTCTCTCTTCTCCCACGGCCGATATCTACGTTCGTACCACTCGGTGCCTGGCACCATCCACATGGTGGCCACCGCCGGCCGTCTTGACCACCATGGAAGTGCGGATACCATCCTCAACCCGAAGCCCAGCGCCGATCCAGAAGACCCGCTCAACTGGTCACCCCGCCGCAAGCGCTGGGCTATCCTCATGGCCTACACCTACATCTTTGGCACCGCCATTGCCACTACCATCCAGTATTCAGTGGCCGGCGCCATCAACGAGGACACGACTTCCGGTTCAGTTGTCATGCACGCTCTCGTCAGAACAGACCGCCGCGTCTTTTGACTTGTCTCTCTTTTCGATGCTGTTCTTGAGAATGGAAATCAGCAAGTCTAGTAACCGGTATCGCACACGCTCACTTTGCGCCTTATGTGACGTATTACTGCTCCTCGGCACAGCTTGTAGCCTTATCGTTATCGTGGGCCAAACAAACAATACTATTTAGTGTGTGTGGACAGTGTGGGGCATATCCTGAAGCCACCAGACGCTCTCACTTTTGATTGTAAAGAGAAATGCAACCAAAAACGTCGATAAAAGTGCTCGCCGTCAACATTGCAAACTTTTCGAGATAAGGAAGGCAAACGCCAAAGTTCTACTCCGTAGACTGAAACTGGTAGCGACTATGGTCTGACGTTTGAATTTCCTTGGAATGCTCTTCTTGAAGATTTGGGTGACTGGGTGTAAGACGTAGTATGAGCCAATAGAATCGCAAGATCTTGGTTTCCTATTTGGGAAGTGACAACTTTGTTGTGGGGATTTGAGCTAGTGGAATGTCAAATCCTACCCTCTCGCACTTCAAGAGACCGACACCATCTTCTAGTTCTGGGGCCGCATCTTCTTTATTTTCATGTTCATGCTGAAAGACCGGACCCAGATAAGTTTCTGCTTGGGCTCGTTCCGTTGTGCCCGATATCTTGAATATTTACTATGTATTTGTTACCTGGCATGAAATGCACAACTCTTGCAATACTGACAAAAAGAGAAGGAGAGATGCAGTCTTCCTGGTGGACGGGGACAAGTCTGCGATTCAAATTCAATTCAAAATTCAAAATTCAAAATCAAAATCAAACAGCAGAGTCATGGAAATCAAACAGACACCCAATGTAGATATTGTTTCCGTAGGAAAATATTAACGAAATGAGTAAAAAAATACAGAGAAACGTCTGTGAATATTCAAAGATATGCCAATATATTATGGGGGACGAGAAACACACAAGCAGAGAAATTGTTTCGGCACATCACATCTGTCTCTTTCTTCATTACCTGATTTCCCGCATCTGCCTCTCCATCACAGTTTCTTACAATAGACTGCCTTATACCTTTTCAAATTGCACCATGACCGGCGCCGAGACTCTTCCCATGGCACCGCCCCCGGCCCTGCCCGTCAGGGCAGAAGACCACAGCACCAGCGAGCTCAAGTCTCCGGCCTCGCCACTGCCGATAGTCCGGGAGTTTGACGCCGCTACATGTACCGTCGAAGACCTCGTGTCTGCTCTCAAGATAGCCGGCGGCGTCGTCATCCGCAACCTCTTGACACCACAGGCACTCGACGCCATTGAGGCCGACGTGCGGCCCTGGCTCGAGGCTGACAAGCCGTGGAACGGCGACTTCTTCCCACCCGAGACACGCCGTGTCACTGGACTCCTCACCAAGTCGGAGACGTTTGCCCTTGACCTTGTGGGCCACAAGTTGTGGCTGGGTGTCGTGGACGCTTTGTTGACGAGCGAGTTTCCCCGCAACTGGGTGGGCGACAAGCAGGAGGCCAGTGTGGGCAAGCCGCAGCTCAACAATACGATTGTCTTTAGCATTGGCCCCGGCGCACGGGACCAGGCGCTGCACCGCGACGACCAGGTTCACCAGGTGTCGCACCGGGCGGCTGCCTCCCACCAGATGGGCCGGGACTATGGCATTGGCTTTTTTGTGGCAGGCAAACCCACCACGAAAGCCAATGGGGCCACACGCTTCATCCCCGGATCGCATCTGTGGGACTATGATGAGGGTCCGCCACGCGAGGATCAGGCATTCTATGCCGAGTTGGGCGCGGGCGATGGGCTCATGATGCTTTCGGGCTGTTACCACGGCGGCAGTGCCAACAAGACGGTGGACCAGGAGCGGCTTGTGTATTCGTGCTTCTTTACGCGCAGCTGGTTGCGCCAAGAGGAGAACCAGTACCTGATCCACGACCTGGGCAAGCTGCGGAAGCTGCCGCTGTGGCTAATTGAGCGGGCGGGGTGGTCGCTATCGCCGCCGTTCCTGGGCTGGACCAATCTGGAAGATCCCATCTCGCTGCTCTTCCCAGACAAGGCCGGCAGCAAAGACATGTTCTAGTCGCTCGGTAGGCATAAGTCGACAGGAATTGGTTCGAAACTGTACTTCCCACAGATAGGAGGAAATCATATTGCTGCACAGATATCTCCAATCTTCGAAATAGCTTTCGCAAGTGTTCCGTAAAACTGTGATTCATTTGCGAGACTGTACAAAAGATGCCGAGGACACCGAACATGCCGAAAAAGTCAGCCAAACATCCACTCCTTCGTCGGGACCTGGGTCAGTGCAGACAACCCTCGTCGTCCTCCTCCTCCATCCGCCCGCTCCGTCTGTTCCACGACTGTCCCCCACCAGACAGGGCGGCTGTCATCGTCGTCGACACGGTGGTCTCGACAGACCCATACGCTGCGTATGAAATGGAGGGCCGACAAGTACATGCGTAGGCCAATCAGACGGTTCCAGCGTTCGCAGTAGGCTTCGACATCGGCTCGCAAAGCGCGGTGGGTTGGCGCGTGTGATCCCAGCTCAGACGCCGCCAGAACCACAGGAAACAGGCACTGCTTCTGCATGGCCGAGGTCGGGTCCATGCCGGCAACAATGGCCAAGATACCCTCGGCCATGGATGTGAGGGGGGCACCGATGCCATCGGTGGTGATATTGTCGCTCGTAGTAGAAGAGAACGGATTGTGTGCGCCTGTGCCAAAGACACGGGCACAGTAGAGCAGCATGGTCTGCCGCCAACAGTCAAACAGGGACGAAGACGATGGGTTGTTTGCATCCATCGCGGCCACCCAGAGCCGTCGCTCGAGGTCAGCGGCCGTAGCACGTGGGACCGGGGAATGGATTGCCACAGAGGACGCACAGGCAATGTCGTGAATCAAGTCAAAGATTTCGTCCGGAAAGCCATTGAGGCCCACCAAACTCCATTCGTGTGCAGACCGCCAGGCCATGACCGAGATGAGGTAGTGTTTGCCGAATACGGGTGCGCGTCGTGAAATCAGTGCCGTTACCAAGTCGTACCACAAAATCTGGACCAAAAAACTGCGTAGTGGTGCATTGTTGCGCGCAATGTCGACGCCTCCGGCGGCTTCCATGATGCGATGGGCTCCGGCAATATGGACGCCCCAGTGGGCGTAGCTTGTCCGTGTGTACTCGAGCGTGACGAGCGTCAGGACGGTGGCGAGTAGGGCTGCAGTGTCCGTGTTGTGCAGAGAGGAGCGGAACGAGCTGAGGGCCCGGTCTTTGAGCACGAGGACGTCGACATCTTCGGCCTGCTGGCAAATGTGGGCGCGGTGTCGCTTGCCGAGAGCGACGATGCCGTCCATGAGGCAGGGCACGTCAAAGGCCATGGGGAGACACATATGCCACGGATTGACGTGGACGTGGAAAGTGAGCATGAGGGAGGCAAACTGCACCTTGTAGTAGTTGAGCATATCGCCGCTCAGCTTTGTTTGCGGGTGGAGTGGCAGAAAGACGGGCCGATGCAGGTGCACGACGGCCGCAGAAGAAGAAGAAGAAGAAGAAGAAGGTGATTTACTCGTAAGAGAGCTGGTCCTGGGCGGACGCGGTGCTGAGGGTGATTTTGGTTTTGATTTGGTCGATTTTGCCGTTCGTTTTGTCGGTTTTGATTGTGAACTGCCGCCACCCTCGGGAACAAAAGAAAACTGTGCCGGTTGAGCTACTGTCCGTGCAGCCGTTGTCGTCTTTGCCGTCTTTGTCGTCTTTGTCGTCTCTACTTCAGGCACGGTAAACGTCCGGTTGCTCATCTTTCCACGACTGGCTATTCCGGACTGCCAGTTGAGTTTCTGCGCGAATCCTGGACACACAGTCCCCTCCGAGGTGCAGGCAAGACATCGTGGCCGCCGTCGGTCACAGGGCCGTTCTTCTGTTTTGCATGCAAAGCAGTCGGTGGCTGCATACCCAAGGGAATTGGTCCGCTTGGGAAGGACAACGGGTTGGCAAACAATGGTGGCCATTGTCGGTGGTTGTTGTCAGAGTGGGTGATGTCAATAATGCTTGACAAAAGACACCAGAACATGAGAGTGATAAGAAAGTAGACCGGCCATGTTCTTTATATCAAACCCCCGGACTGGATATTATCCCGGTAGCCTCAGCAAGGCGTGCGATAGCCCGCTGCTGCAGTCTGGAGATAAGGCCCCAGTGCCTAGGCGGGGTCGGTAACGAATAACGTCAAACTGAAAACAACTGTCCGCTAAAGATGCTCTCCGTAGCGGTTCATGTCTGACTGGCTAGATAAGGGCAGGCTGCGTCTTACACGCAAATCCTGCATACTACACAGCTGGCTTCGACATGCTCAACATTGTGAGCGGTATCATCGTGCGGAAGCTGGCTTCCCTTTGTAGGATGCGGCCTTGTCGGCCACGTCGTGAATGCGTTGAAAGTTGACTCTGGCTGGTGAATAGGAGAAGGTCAACAAAGGGAGAATCGTTCAGTGTTCTGGCGAGCGCCGAAGAGTGGCTCGCACGTGATCTTGTTTGGTCAGTCAACTGCGCCACAAGCTGCGCAGCTTTAACGCCACTGGTGCCAATGGTGCCCGGCCAGCGCTTGCTGTGACGTGACCCAACAGCGCCTCCTTCCTCACTTGACGACTTCAGGAACAAAGAATTGGCAGGAACGACCGATATTCGCAGTAACCAAGGCCAACCGTCAACGGGCAGCTACGATTCGCTGTTCTGTCGCTATTCTGTCCATTGTTCTTTCCGAACTGATCGGGCTATTGTTGAAATCCGATAGTTCCACACGCCCAGCATACGAGAATACGAAACTTGGGCAGGCACACGTCTTGGCTGCAGTGGGCCAAATACAAAACTTTAGGACGAAGACCCCAAATTCCGACAACCTCATTCCATTCTCCATTCTGCCTTTCTGCACGACGTGTCTCCCTCCGTGTTTCTCTCTCCGCGGTCAACCGCAGCCACCTACTGCGCCGACCTCTCCCTACAAACAGCGGCCCGACAAGCATCATTATTCCACAGAGTGCTCGTTGCAACGACGGCGTGTTCCACCTCGCAACACAATTCAAGATGGCCGACACACGGCAGAAAGCTATGGACGTCAACCGGTCGCTCCGGTCTATCAAGACGGTGAGTTTGGAATCGCTGGAGCTGGGATACTGGACATTTACTGACCATCGACGTTGTACGGAGTAGGAACTAGAGACATTGCTCGAGAAGGGTGCCATTACCGACGACGACTTCAACACTATCCACGACCTTCTACCCCAAGAATGGAGCCTGCGCGGCGGCCCCTCGCCGGCACCAAATAAACAGAGACAGGCTCCGGCCATTGCGTCTGCCACGGCCGCTCTCCAGTCGCTGCAGCTGGCCCAGCCATCGCCGCCGTTGCCTGTCCGCAACAACTCCCACCAGTCACAAGCATCGTCAGCTGCCCCGACGCCTGCTCCGTCAGACACTGCGGCTAGCCGGCACGACCCCGACAACAATGCCGACGCCGACGGCCGCACTGCAGTCGGCTATGCCACCGCCAAATACAAGTACGACGCCCCCAGCGACGGCGACTTGGCCTTTGACCGTGGCGACGCCGTCGCCGTCTACAGCAAAGTCAACGAAGACTGGTGGCTGGGCCGCAATGTCCGCTCGGGGCAGGTCGGCATCTTCCCGCGCCAGTATGTCAAGCCCGAGGCCGCACTGGCCGAGCTCGAGCGGAACAACCAGCTTCCCGGGCCCAACGATGCTCCCCCTCCAGTGCCCCCGCCGGCGAACAGCAGTAGGAGTGCGTCGACGGCGCCGCCGTCCTATTATGACCAGTACGGCAACCCGCCGCCTCAGCAGCAGCAGTATGCAGGAGACGCCAAGTATGGAGGGCAGCAAGGGTACGGGCAGCAACAGCAAGGGTATGGACAACAGCCGCCATATGGCCAGCAGCAACCACCGTATGGCCAGCAACAATATGGCCAGCAGCCATACTATGGAGGCGGCCCTAGCGACCAGCCGCCACCCCAGCAGCAGCAGCAGCAGCAAGATGGCAGCGGCAAGGTTGGCGCCGCTGGTAAGAAGATTGGCGGCAAGCTGGGCAATGCTTTCGTGACCGGTGTTGGTTTCGCCGCCGGTGCTGAGCTGGTCGGGGCGATCTTGTAGTTTTTCATCATCCCGACGTTGTTGGTGTACCTGTTTCGTCGTGTATTGTAACGGTGGATGGGTGTGCCTCTTCAAGTTTCTGTCCTTATTTCTCTTCTTTTCTCTCGCTCCCTTTATTTTCGATTTCCCTTTATGACTGCCCTTCTTTACTCTTTGACTCTCGTTTAATATTACCTAGCATGCATCCATAGAACCTACATAGCTTCGCACTGCGTTAATCGTTCTTCAATCAGACAGATTGTTTCCTCAAGTCAGAGCTCAGTTGTATTTACCATTCATCTTGTAATTGACACATGGATTAAAACCTGCCATTCCGTCGTCCCAGCCCCTATTTTTTGGCTTTTGCATCGATTGTTTGTTTCTCTTCCCAAACTGGGCTCTAGGGACTCGACTGAGACGGAACGACTTATCTGACATTGCAATCAGACAGATAACAACAACAACTTCGACAAAGACACCAAATGCACTGTCGTGCAAGGACAATGTCTCAGTGCAAGCCCTCGACAAGAAAAGAAAGCAGCAGCAGATGGGGCAACGGCTAGCCCTATGGCATGTCTCAGCTGCACCCAAAAATGGGCAGCACTTGTATTCGATTTTTTCCAACGGCCGCGAGGTCAGTATACTTTCTTTTGTCTTCTCTTTTTGGATCCTTTTAGATGCCATATGTCTTTGCACGCCTCCCTTTTTTATTGTTTGCTTTCACCCGAGTTTACCTTGCCCTCTTTTTTCGGCTCGTATTCAATTTTCAAAGGTGTCGGCTTTCCGTCGTCCCTGCGGTGGCTGTCCGCAATGCAGTCGGGAAGCATTTGAATGTTTTCTTCTCCCCATATCCCATTCCCGACACTTTTATCAGCTTGTTACTGACCCGGTTCCTCTATCTCATTTAGACTTGATCCCCGGACAAAATATCGAAAATCCACATGCCTGGACTCGGGCCCCTTGCCCACTGTGGCCTCCGCCCTGTTGGCTGCATGTATTGCTCCATTTCGAGCATCGACTCTGACACCTGTTGTGTTACGCTCCACCAATATTCCCTCAGTGAGCACACACATACGGCATCCAATACACCGTACCTCTGACAAATTTCTGGCACTCCACCGCCGGGAGACAGCATGGGGAGACAATAGACCCGTCTGGCCATAACCGCGTCTGGCCATAACCGCGTCTGGCCATAACCGGCATATAGCTTGGCAGCTGACAGGCCGGCGAGCTGCCATTGTCCCTGTTTACACATCTGACGATGTTGCAAACAAAGCGGCCCTGTCATTGCCAAAACGGGAAATGTAGCGGCATGTATCAAATCGTTTCTTTTATGTCATGCCGGGCACCAAGACCAAGCAAAAGGCAAACGGAAAAGCATTGCTGGTTGTACAAGGCCCGTATCCGAATACCCTCACCACGCCTCGACTCGAAAGAAGACGGACGCTGCCGCTTATAATGCGGCTGGCACAGGACATGATAACTTGACTCTATACGTCGTACACAACCTTCCGCCACTGCCGCTTCCATTTGGGCAGGACGGACGCCGAGACTTGATGCCTATATTGGGTGAGAGTTTGGGTCGGTAGGCCACGGAGAGCTTGATCGTGGTCTCCCCAAAGTCTATATATTGACCACGATGCCCTCCCACGACGTAGCATCATTCGTTCTCTATCCAATAACAAGGTCATCCAAACCAAAGATTCCCTTTCACTCGCTCACCCTCACTTCTTGACACTCCTTGCAGAGACTTTCCACGCTTTCTATTCAACTCCTCGACACGTTCGAAATCAAGCACAATGGGTTTCTCTCGCTTCCTCACCGCTGGTACTCACCACGGCGGAAACTGGTGTCTGGAGTGCTAGGGGTACAAGGAAAATGGCATTTTCATATTTTGGGACGGGGATTCTGTGGACGTGCCCATCTGATTTTGGTTGTTTATTCTCACATGTGTTTTATTATTATTTTTTTAAAACAGAGGACAGCGGATCTTCCCGACCGTCCAATACATCTTTGAATATGGATGAACAAGTGTGTCCCCTGTGATTTGACCTGTGATAAGTGATGAAGCCAACAAAAGAAAGAATGAGTAACAAAGGTTGAAGAGACAATAACCAACAAGCTACGACTTGGAGCGCTACAACTTGTACACGTCTTTACAGGTAAAGAAGACACAATGTCTATTATAAGAGGGATGATTAGCATAACACAAGCAATTGTATTGTTTTATCTTTCTCTTAGTAGAGGGACCGTCATCTCGGTCTTCAGCCTGCCCTGTGGCTTAAAAGATATAAAAAGGACAGATTGTTGATTGCGTATTTTGTTGCTCTCATAAAACTTGATGGCCATGGGGTGCTTGTGGTCTGAGGCGAGACATGAACCGGCTCCCAATATCACTCCCAATATCACTCCCAAGATCACTCCCAAGATCACTCCCAAGATCACTCCCAAGATCACTCCCAAGATCACTCCCAAGATCACTTCCAGTATCGTCCAACAAAACACTCATGGCTGATGTCCGACTGCCTTATTCAGCCCGTGCACATCCCAGTACAAGGGCCGGATAGACCTGATGACGCCAGCTTCGAGGTCGACGGTGACAACCTGCGCAAAGGGCGAGTCCATCACCTCGCCCGACTTGCGAACGCGCAGATGCAGGTTGCCCAAGATGACAATTCGTTCCGAGCCGTCGCGCTCAAAGAACTCGGGGTTTTGGACATCGACAGTGTCAAAGAGGTCGGCCATCTGGCGCGCCCACTCCTGCATGCCGGCGATGCCGTGAAACGTGCCGCCGTACGGCAGCGCCGGCGTCTGCTCGAGCAGCAGATCAGGTGAGAGCGTGGCGGCCATGGGCGCGAGGTCGCGCTGCTCTGGCGGTGCCGCCATGTAGACGCGCTCGGCGGCGTAGAAGGCCTCCATGATGGAGCGCGGAGTGTGTTTTGCAGCGGACATGGTTGCGGCTTACCAAGCAGACTGAACGCAACAGTGGCTAATGTGTAAGTAGAATGAGCGAGATCGACTGCGGAGATGTGGTTGAGATGAAGGCCGACATCGTTCTTTAAATAGTACTCGTATATTAATAATGCCCTTTATTTTGTATTATTAATGCGGAAGTATGGCGATATAACCTAGGAAATACGGCGTTGACTTGGCGGGCGTGGAGGAAGCAGGTGACTTTCGAATAGTTACAAGTATACCATGTCCTTGAAGACTCGCGACCCTCTCCTCGTAGGAATACGAGGGTTGAGGATTAAAATTTGCGTTCCTGGCATACCCGTTTTGGCCCTCTACCCCTCGTGACATTCTCGCTCTTGATCCTAACCCTTAAACCCCTTAACACCGTGCAGACATGCTTAGCGCTTGTGCCAGGCTGTGTGCGTTTTGGCGCCCGTTCTTGACCTAGTATAAGTGTCTTTTTATTTACGAACGTACGAACTAATTGTTTTCTGCTTCCATTTCACATTTTTGTTTTCTACCATCCTGTCATGGTGAGAGCTCGCAAGGGCAGCCCCTGTGGATGCCTCGAACCATTGTGACTCCCATGGATGCGGTCGACAGCTGTCTGCGTGAATAACCAAAGCAGAAAAACTACGAGGTTGAGCATGTGTAGAGGTGTAGTGGTGTAGTAGTGAAAGAACAAGGGTTCGTGCCAGAGAAAAAGACGGTAGAGAATAGTATATGGTACTTTTCAAATGCTGGGTCGTACATGGAGAGTTATTCTCCAAAGATATAGGGGGTATATATATATCCATACAAGAACGTCAACCTTTCCCGAGGAAAATTCAGTGATTGCGTACTCAATACCGCCATTGCCAGTCCCACCGCCGGTGTTCAGGTCAGATGTGTCCGTGGCGACGCCGCTTCAAAGTTGCGCCGCTCGTCCTGCAGAATGGCCAGAGTCTTGTCCAGCACCAGCGACTTGTGCACCGGGTGCGTCGCAAACGCCCGCTCGACCTTGTCCAGCAGCGCGTCCATGTCGCCAATGTTGCGGAACACGGGCGCCAGGCTGGGCACGGGGCGGACTTGCAGCAGAATCAAGTAGGCGGCAAAGAGCATCTGCAGGTTGCACCACGACCCGTAGATATCCTCAACACACGAGCCATCCTCGTTGCCGGCCGATGTGCCCCTTTCTTCAGGCGTCAGGCACGACAGATGGATCAGCAGGGCAGCACTCTCGATGCAGTCGCGACACGACTCGAGGACCCAGGGCTCGAGGTCAACGTGCAAGGTGCAAACGTTTTCGGGCCGCCGGACGGTGTACTCGAGGTCGTTGTGTAGAAAGAAATAGAGGACGGGCCGGTGGAGCAAGAAGACGCAGCCAAAGTAGCGGAGAGCGGTTTCCCGTAGTCTCAGAGACATGTTGGTGGCTGCGCCGGATGGTTGGCTGATACTGAAGACGGTGGCGTCGCGGACGAACTGCTGGTCTGGCGGCTGTGCTTGGTACCATGCCCGTAAGCCGGCCGCCAGACTTGAAACAATGTCGGCCAGCTCGTGCGGCTGGGCGTAGACTTTGGTGGGGGCATACAACAGATGCAAAATACGGTTGAGAAGGATGCGCAAGCGGACGTGGTTCTCCATATGGAATGCGGGTGAACGCTGTGGCGGGCGCTGTTGGTGTGAGGTATGCCGGTGTTGTTGTTGCTGGTGACTGTCGACAGCCGATGGATTTGATGTAGACGTGAATGGTGTAGGAGGCGAGGCAGCGAGGAGGAGAGAGGACACGAGAACCATGGTTCCTGCACTGGTCGTCTCCAATGGCGGCATGGCAAGCAGGGCAGCGCTTGACACTGTGCAGAAGCCATTAAGCTCGGTGATGATGTCGCTGGGTGTGTCAGTTATGCAGTTGAGTGATGCAGTTAATTCAAATCGTACGGAGTACTTGAGGTAAACCTACCTTTCCAGGATAAAATGGAGCCGCGCATACAATGTGACGAGCCTAGACTGTTAGCAAGAAATCAAGAAATCAAGAAATCGAAGATGATATCACCCGAGTATCATGGTGGACATACGGATCATCCGCTTGCATCATGGCCATGTGCTTGATCGCCGGGCCAATGGACTGCAACAGGCCGCGCGCGTGGAACGGCCGCACCCAAAAGTCGGCGAGGTAGTGTGCCAGCAACAGCATGAGTGGCACGAGCTCTTCCGTGGGCCCGGCCTGCAGCATCCACAGCTTCTGGAGAGCCAGACTGCACGTGCGTGCCGACAGTGCCATCAACGACAGCCGCGAGGGCGGGTCAAAGGGTGTGCGCTGGCGATGGGTCTCCATGCCGCGGCAGCCCATGGAGGTGCGTATGCCAATGGACAGCATCAAGAGCTGGGCAAAGGACATGCGGTCGTAGTCGATGGCGGGCTGTTGACGAAGGCGGCGGTGTTGTTTGTGTTGGTGGTGGTGTCCGTTGTGTTGGTGCGGTCTGTGCTGCTGATCGTACATGCTGTCGCCATTGGTGTTGTGTGTGCTTCCGCCTTGGAATTGCTCAAGTTGCGTGGCGGCTGCCACCGTCATCTCGTCCATGGCATCCATGTCGGCGTCCATGGGGTCCATGGGGTCCATGGGGTTCGAGACGGGCGAGACGGACGAGACGGAGGAGACGGGCACACCTGTGCTTCCGTTGGTGGTGGTGCTATTGATAGCCTCTGCAAAACTGGAGACGACATGGTCCTTGCTCAAAATCGGGACGGCTTCTAACAACGCCACAATTCCCAAGGGCAGGTTCTGCAGGACATTAGGCGCATACAGCTGCTCCAAAGCCAAGCTCGCCTGCCATGGAGCCAGCGTATCGTCCGGCCGAATGCCCTCGTCGCTACCGTCCCCAGGCACGACCAGCAAAGGGTCTGCCTGGTCACAGCGTGTCAAGTATGTCTCCGTGTCGAACTGTGGAATGGTCATGTTGATGGCCAGCCGCGGCCAGCAGGTCAGCAGCTTGAACGCGGCGGCCGTGTGAAGGTCCGGTGGCGCACGTGTCTCTTTGTGGTTTTCGTGGGGTGTCGCGGCGTCGGACTGTGTTTGACTGTGGTTCTGCAGAGAGCCGCCGACGGCGGGAGCAGTGCCCACCGGGGCGGACGGGGCCGGTGCAGACGGGGCCGGTGCAGACGGGGCCGGTGCAGCCATTGGATGTGTTGGCAACGACAGAGGAAACGCCGCCAACAACAAACGGTTCTTCTCCTCCAAGGCTTGCAGCCGGGCCTCAGTGTCCGCCAATCTGGCAAGCACAGACGAGTCCGCGTCGAGGTTGGCGGGCGTCGGCCGGTAGAGGCAGGTGCGACCGGACTGGACGCAGTGGCTGCAGCGGGGCCTCAGGCCGTCACAGCGGGACTTGCGCTGGCGGCAGCTGTCGCAGGCGAGGAGGACACGGCCACCGCCACGCATGGCCGCAGCGGCTGCCGAGGTGCTTCTGCTGCTGCTGCTGCTGCCGTTGGACATTGTGATGATGTGACGAGCGA
This sequence comes from Sporothrix pseudoabietina, assembly GCA_019925295.1. Lineage (NCBI taxonomy): Eukaryota > Fungi > Ascomycota > Sordariomycetes > Ophiostomatales > Ophiostomataceae > Sporothrix > Sporothrix pseudoabietina. The sequence goes on along the minus strand of JADHKS010000001.1, from coordinate 998,710 downwards.
GAGATATCAAATCAAGCTCATGTCCAGCCAAAAGACTTTAGCCGCCGCGATGCGCCGTCGGGGGGCCGAAGCAATGCATGCCTTTGCTGAGTTCCTGTTGCAAATTGACAGCTGTGGACAAGCAAAAGAAAAGGAGGAGACAAAGGAAAAAGAAAGAAGAAGAAAAACCCCCCAATGGTCTGGAGTTGCGTCTGGGGAAGGTCGAGGCTGTTGCGAGGCTTGAGAGAATGGGGAAGTGGAGAAAGGCACGCTAAAGCCACGACTGGTCCTAGGCCGATGAGTGTCACGTGTTGCCCACCCCTGGCGGCGTTGTACACATAACACATAAAAAGTCTTGGCCTCACTCTCGACCATTCAGAGTCAATCAACAGACGACTGCCAAGACGATGGACGACGGTAAGTACCGAGTACGACGTACATTGTCAGACATCATACACCAGTTGGATAGAATGGTTAAATATTGACGAGAAGAGAAGCTCTCAACCTCGCCGTGGATATCGAATTAAGTTGTGCTAAACTAACAATAGCAAGATAATGACCTCGACTGTCACTGGAACTGAAAAAAAAAAAATATCAAGCAAAAACAACATGGAGTATCTTTTCTCGTCGTCTCTCTTTTCCTCTCTTTTCTTCCTCGTTTTGGTGAGTGGTATATTTTTGGAAAGGTCGCAACAAACAAGCAGCGCCCTAGCCTACAAAACGGTACCCTTGTTCTGCTTGCGGTCGACGTTAAAGTTCTTCCACAGCAGAATGGCCGGGATGCCCAGAGCCAGCATCGCCACGGACGAGATGCAGTTGACGCGCTGGCTGGCGCCCCAGGCGTAGTTGATGGCGTCGCGGGCCTGCGAGCCGACGGGGTACGTGAGCTGGACAACGGAGCCGCCGTTGAAGATGGTCGTCGTCATGTTCTTGAGGTCGTCGGGCAGGCGGCTCTCGAGGGCACTGGGGAAGGTGTTGACGTAGATAGCCTGGGCGACGGCGTAGCCAATAGAGCCGCCGAAGCTGCTGAACAGATAAAGAAGGGCAAGCATCATGGGGACACCGTCACGGTCGGCCGAGGCCATGACGGCCATGCTCTGGCCGATAACAAGAGTACCGCCACCAAAGGCAATAAAGATCTGGCACATGACAATGTAGCCAATGTTGGAGTCCTGGCCACGGAAGCGGATCATGAGACCCGCGCCCAAAAGTATGAGAGGAAGACCAAAGCACAGGCAGGCGTACTTGAAGTGCTTGGTCCAGCGGACGTAGACACCAAAGACCGCGCCCATGAAGCACGAGCCGATGTTGTAGATCTGGGTCATGTAGCCCGTCTTGGAAACGTCGAGATCGTAAACGACCTCGACAAAGTAGTAGTAGTACAGATCCCAGGCGTAGAAGCTGTAATAGGAAATAGCGGCCAGCAGGCAGGCACCAAAGACAGTCCGCTGCTTGAACAGCTCGTAGCGCACAAAGTGCGTGCGGGTAAAGTAGCGCTCCCACACATAGAAGACGGGGAACAGCAGGATACCGATGACGACCATGGCGATGAACTTGGCCGACTTGTAGGCGGCACGGCCCTGCAGCTGCAGGCTGAACGGCAGCAGGAACAGCACCCACGCGGCCATCAGGATCAGACCGCCAATCAAGTCAAACTCGTGGATGTAGTGGACAATCGACTGCACCGTGGTGCGGCCCGACTTGGGGCGCACAAAGAGACCCATCTTCTCGGCCTTGCGCTGGAAGAACTTGAAGATGACGGCGAGCGGCGTAAAGATGAAGAACATGATGATGACAAACGAGCCAATGGCCCAGCGCCACGTCGAGTGGTTCAGGTACGCCTCGGCAGCCAGAGGACCCGTAAAGGCGGTGCAGATGAAGGGCGTCGACACGAAAGCAAAGGCAAACGCACGGTTGCGCAGGCCCGAGGTATCGGCGACAAAGACGTCCATGATAAAGTACAGAGCGTCGTAGCCGATCCAGTAAAACACATAACCGGCAGCGTAGCCGTTGGGACCGGTGCACGAAGCAATGATGATCATGCCCAGCAGGTAAACAAAGACGAAGAACAGGAAACCCTCGGCACGGCCCCAGATGTTGAGAACCTTGGCAATGGGCAGCTTGAGCACACCGCCAATAACCGACGCCAGGATGCTGGCAGTGCCAATCTGTGGCGCCGTCGAAAAGTCGGCGTAGGCGTAGTACGTGACGTTGCTCAGAATCGACTGCTGCAGGGCCAGCATGAAGAAGCAGACCCAGATCCAGGCGTAGGTTAGCAGCACAGCCTTGCGCGACCACACAAGGGCAGCAGCCTCGGCCTTCTTGACACCCAGCGCCGCCGTGTCGGTAATAGCGTTGCCGTGCTTCTTGATCTCGAGCTCGTCACGCGCCTCGAGACTCAGACGCGAGTCATCGCCGCTCGAGTAGGCCTCCTGTGTGGGCTCGACAATGCCCTTCTCGTTCACATTGTCGCTGGTCAGGACACCGGCATCGGCACCGGTGGTGGTGACCTCGGGAGCCGAGAACTCGGTGGGCGCAATGACCTGCGTGTCAATGGCCTTGTTGCGGCCGCGGATGTTCTGGAAGATACTCATTGGGGAGGAAGAAGAAGAGCAGAATCAAAAATATGTATAAGTAAAGAAAGGGTAAAAGAAGGAAGCTGTGTCGTCAACAGCTTGTCGGCATCCAAGGGACGGATGAAATGGTTGGTAAGACAAGAGAACAAGAAAACAAGAGACAAGAAGAAAGAAGAGATAAGATCTAGGGACAGAAGAAAGGGGGACGGACACTTTTAAACGAAAACTGGTCTGCGAGCATAAGAGGACGATCCTCTGGGTGCCGATGGACGGGAACGGGACAGCGGTATAGGCGTGGTGGGTAACTCGTGGGACGACCATGTTGTAGTTGGAGCCAGACGCGCCGTTGCTGGTGGTGGACGGAGCATGTCCTGAGCTCGCCGACTAGGGGGGTGTACAAAAGAGAAGAAATAGAGAAGCTCTACTGAATACTTGGCACGTCAGGCCTGGCGCAGGAGACGGAAGCTACCGGCCAAAAGTACACGCCCTGAGCAGTTGAAACGGGCAGGCACGGGTTGAGCTAGTTTTGGGAAAGTGCGTCCGACTCTGTTTCTCTTTACGGGTTTTGCAGTGTCGGTCACGCTGGCTGACGGCAGTCGTCCTCCAACGTTGGCTCTGGAACTCACGAAGAATACCTACACCAGAACGAACAGTTATGCAGCTTTCACACTCTGCTCGTCCTTTGCTCACTCCACAGAGTACCGGCTGGGTAGGGTCTTCTCCCCACGCTAAAAAGGAATTTTGCAAGATACTAGCCATGCACACCAGGGGTGGTGTGCGGGAGGAAAGTGCGATGTACATGGAGAAGAAAGTATCTTGTATCTCGGGCCAGGAAGGAAAGGACGGTCGCTGGCTCGCTGAAGTTATAGTTTTCCCGGTTGAGCCTAGTGCGGCAGGAGCGACCTTGGTGCCGCATGTGCTCCGGATGCGCAAGTCGACAAAGTACAGCGCACCTTCCTGTAAGTCGAAAACGAAAGGCGCTTTCAATATTCCAACTGGAAAGAGCGATGCTGAAAAGTAGACACAGAAAGTTCAGACAGCAAGAGAAGCATAGGAGGAAAGAGCAACGCACAGAACGAGAGACGCCAAAAAAAGGCAACCTGAATACGCGGTAGAAAGAAAACAAAGCCCGAAGAGCAGGGAAGGCAAAGTCCGCGACCAAACAAAAAAACACAGGAAAACAGGAACAACCTCTGACAGCCCAGACGATCCAGGGGCCGGGTTTGCGACTGGGCCCTCTGTCGGCGCTGGCACACCTTCGACTAAACTCGAGTTAATCCAGAGTAGGCCATGGCGGCCACGAAAACCGCATCTGATTACGGAGTGTAACTAGGAAGGCGCAACCCAGGACCACTAAAGAGGAGCCCCTAAGGAAATGGCGCCAGGCCGAACCAACAGACGAGAAAAAATCTGATAACTCAAAACACCCTCCGACCCTCTGACCCTCTCTTCCAGCACGATATGCACTTCCACGCTCCCACTCAAAACTGGCCCCAGGGAACTTCGGGGGGTGAGAAACAGGCTGACAGGGTCGTGTTTGCGTGTTTTAGTGAGCAGCAGAGGAGAAATCAAAGAAATCAAAAAGAGAAAAGAAAACGAAATTTTCAGCGCCGATCCATCTGATTATGCTGCGTGGGTGTGGCGCCAGGATCCATTTCTTTTTAGTTTGTACTTCTCGGTCCTCCAGTCCCTCACTCGTCGCGGAAGTGGTGTGTGGTGCCGATGTCTTTTTGTCTTTTGTCGGCTGTCTTTGAGAGTTTGAGAGGAAAGAAGACAAGACAAAGGCAGAGCGAGAATATCCCCTTGCCACGTTTGCCGAAGCTTGCGCACATCCTGTCCCACCGAGAGCCAAAAGAGCCCTCGAGGGACCATGCACCCATCCCCGTCTCCCCGATTGTTAGTGATCGACATGGCCACGCGGCGTTGAAAAAAAGAATGAAAAAAAGAACCAGTCGAGACGATTATCGGAGAGGCGAAAGAGCTCCCATGAACCAGGCCAGGGTGAGTTGCAGAGATGGAACCAAAGGCGGGAAGGAAAACAAGAATTGCTCACCCGCCAGAAGCAAAACAGAAAACAGAAACACTCCTCGGGGCTGATCCAGCAAATGATAAGATTATCTCGGCATCTGATCTCTACACATACGCCGGACAAAGGAACACGGCCCAGGCTCTGGAACTGCACCTCGTGTTGGCCCTGTTTTCGTTCGTCGGTCTGTGTTGGTACAATGGTTCCTCACTCTGATATATTCGAGTGTCTCGTGGCTCATCATTTTTGGTGTCTAATGTTTTGTTCACCCTTTCTTTTCTCGTCTGTCCTGGTAATAATGACATACGACCACCTGCCACTGTTTTATCTCGTCTTTCTTCTCTGATTGTATTCTAATTATATTCTATTGTTTTCTTCTTCTTTGGTCTGTGTCTATTCTCACGAAGAGACATGAGCATGTTCCGGTGCACCCTGTTGTCGACGTCCGACCCACAGAGATGCAGGCCCCATCAACAATATGCGCAAGCGCCTGTTGAGGCTTAGTTCTCGTGGGGCCCCTCGCCGTCCTCTCCAGCGTTCTGCGCTTTCTCCGTATTTTGTGTGTAAAAGGCAAAGCGAGCAAGGCAAAGACGGCGAGATAGAATTTAGAAACGAGCTTGACCAGCAAGAGAATCGAAATTGGTACTGTGAAGCCCGTCCTGGCTAGTGTCCTCAGGAAGAGCAACTGGCCGAGTATATTTCTTTTTCTTTTTTCTGCTTTTTTTCTTCCCTCCGCAGGCGGGCATCCCAAAACACATAGTGTGGCCTCTAAATATGCAGATGCGTTGCGGGTAGTAATAAGTACTGGGTACGACTCTACAGTAATTAAGTGCAAGCATTTTTTCCGTACCCTGATACATTGTGTGCTCCTTCCTGATTGAAAAATTTTTGCATATCTGATGTGTAGGATTCTTTACAGCGCTCACAAAAGTAGGCCAATTTTGTGCTGCTCCTGCAAGGTAGGAAGAGGGATCATAGCCTGTACTTTTGTCCTTCCGAGGTCTCCGAGAATAGGACTATGAAATTGGCTTGGAAGAAAAACGAAAAAGACCACCAGAGTATGATGCTTGTTCGGGTGTGTCTTGCGCTTTCAAATACAGACGTTGAGCTGATCGTGGGACACTAAAAAGAGTCGCCTGCTGCTAGGCATCGTCACCTTCTTCATTCGATTTCCATAAACACCTCGGTGTACAAAAAAGGGGCCGTTGATCTTTCGTATTTCTAGAACGCCGTCTGTTTTTCACCTTCTCTACGGGTATATCCGCAAGCCAAGCCTACCAAGCTTGGAGGCCAAGCCTGGAGGCCAAGCCTGAAGCCAGGCAAGGGCATGGTTACAGGCGGGTACAATACTACGAAATACATACAAAAAGTGCACAGAATGCAATAGCATTGTGGTTGTTGGATCGGAAGACCATCCATGTCTTTCATGTCCCCCATGTCTTGCTTGTCCCATCGCATGCATGGAGGCTGCGTGTCAAACCCATTACACATTCTTGGGCCACGCGAGAGCAACAAAAAATCCCTTGGCTTTCTCTTGGCTTTCTCTTGGCTCTCTATATTTTGGACCCTTCTTTCTCACCCTGAAATATACACTATCAGAGTTATCAATGCACAAGCACTGCTATGGACGTAACAACAAGTCAAAAAGCTAGAAAATCTACCAAATATGAGCTGGAGAGACACCGAGAACAAAATGCTTCCCAACACGAGTGCTAAATCTCTTTTTGGCTTCTTCTGGTTGTTTTGGACAGAGCCCCCTGCGGGTGTGGCCCCGATCTCGGCATCAGAGAAGGGTGTGTTGGCAGCAGTAAAATCTGATAAAATAAAAATAAGCACTGAAATTGAAAGTGCCAGCTATCTTTCACGTCCAACGCGAAAAGCGCTTCACAAAAGAAAGGCACGGCCCCACACCTAGACAGTGAGAAAGGCGGCAAAGATAATCTAGGCCGAATAGTTTGCCCGAGGGTCGGAACTTCCGGTTTTCTCTCCAGATGAAATGAGATAAAATTGTACAAAGTACATGGTAAATAGAGGCGGAAGAAAAGCATGGAAAGAGATCACAGAGAAACGGCACTGACCAAAGAAACACTTTTTTTTTTCAACGCGTGGTCCCTTTCTGGCCAAGTGGAGGAGGCGAAATGGGGTCGTGTACTCCGTACTTCGTATTGGGAATAGAACAGAAAAAGGAAAGGAAAAGAAACCTAAAAGGATGAGTCCGTTCTTTTTTCGTTCGCCCTTCTTCTCCTTCATGGATCCGCAGGAAGCCAGCAAGGAAAAGTATCGACGAACGTCTTCAGTAAAGAACGATCTGGGTGCGAGAACGCAAACCAAGGAAGAAGCAAGGGAGAGAGAGAGAGAGAGAGAAGACACAAAAAGACAAGACTTCCACACACCCCCATGAGCATCAGTACGACGTTACGTGACCACGTTCCGATTTACGTAACATTGGCTTACATCTGATAAAATTGATAAAATTTGACACGGACGCCGTTTACTAGGATGCAAGTGGGGGTTCAAAAGACTTCCCGACAACACACGACATGCGAACTGGTGCCCGGTTAGTCGGCATCGACAGACAACACAAACGTCTTCGACTTGTCTCCTCTTTGTCGATCAATACGTTTCTTGGCGATTTTTCAACTTTCCCGTACAAGCTTCCTACATATTGCTTGTTTTTTCTGGGCATGGACAAGTGTTGATCAAAAACGAGCACTTTTGCTTTATCATACTCCGTAGATCACAAACAGACATCAAATCAAGCATGTTGGCTCTTCGTTGGTCCAAAAGGGTTTCTTTTGTCCCCTTTTTTTTTCTACAAAGGGTGCACGTAAACCATCTGTGCCCACTTGGTGAATGCAGGACGACAAAAAAGAAGCCCCTAAAACAGAGCCCTCTCTGTGGATTTCGGTCTTTGGATTGTGCCCTTTTCTTTATTACTCGTCTTTTCCTTGTACCATTCGATGATGGAACACGTAAGCCCGTGGTCTAGGTGTCTTGGCATCAACAACTGGTCTCCAATCTAGAGCCTCGTCAAAGCTTTCCAGAAAACGATTGAGTGTAGAAATTGTGGGAAAACGAGTATCACCGCCCAAGGTTCTAGCCGTTTTGTTCAATCTCTGACCGTACTGTACCACAGTGGCCTCCTGTTTTTAGTTTTCTTTTTTCAGCATCAACAAACAATCCTTAGCCCTGGTGGGCTGATCGCCGACGGGGCAAACGCCAGTTTGCTCTAGCCATCTCTCGTGGCACTCTTGTGTTAGTCCTTTGAACTGTCTCCAAAAGGATGGTGGGGTACTGGGGCATCGACCATGGTGGATGGGCCTCGCCCTGATGGGCCTCGCCTTCCATGGCGGATGGCCAAGTCGCCGTGAGAATTAAGTCCAATATTCTACAGAAAATTTTTCAGACGTAGGCGAAGGAAGACAAATGAGAGGGAGGGAAAAGAGAACAGAAAAAGAAAAAGAAAAGGAAAGAAAAAGGAAAGAAAAAGGAACAAACTAGATTGTCGGGACGAGGCCCAGGGCAAGAAACCAAGACGACGGCACATGCAGTACGACGCTTTAAGTGCAAGTGCACATATACTCGATATGCAAGCTAAGGGCCAAGTGCCAGAGACGGAAGAGGAGAAGAGGAGATGGGTCAACACGTCGTACGTATACGCAGTAGAAGATCTGTGTGCATGTGCGCTGGTGAGATGCCGCGCCCCGTCGGTCTGACAAACAGCCGGGCCCGGGCGGGCAGGTGGTTTTCCACTGACCACACACGCGAGGAACATCCATATATAAAATAAAATAAAATAAAAATACAAAAATGCATCTGTTGTTTCACTATTTGCATCGTGTATGCGTCTTGCTGTTCTGGCTTTGATGTAGTAGGAACCTCTATGCAGATGCATGCGGCAGTCTTACGAGAACTGTTATTTTGCATTCATTGGTAATAAAAAGCCCATCGTCGAGAGTGTGCGTCCGGCACAGCTACCTCCCCTTTGCCCAGTCAAAGTCATCTCATTCTTCCAACAATCAGGACCTCGTTTTACGAATGCATGCCTCCGAAAACGAGATGATGCCAGCGGCTGAGCGGCTGAGGCAATCTTGAAACGCCTGATGCCTCAACGCCCAACCCTAGTACTGCTCTCATCATGCCGGCCATAAACAGTACACCTCGAGGACTGAAGAATGAGCTTTATTAGTAGAAGGGCTGCTGCTACGGGCTCTATTCAGTCCTCTATGGTATCGGCAGCCCATCTTTTGATACTCGATGTGACCAAACAAGCGTATCAAGTGCGGTCATACCAAGCTTGCCATCCAGAGTCAAATGTCCAGATTACTCGAGCATATATTCAAACCATACACGACGGATATCAAATGAGTCAGCAGAATTCCATGCCTTGTTGAGTCCCGTCTACTGTCATCCAAATCTTTCTTGCAGTCTTTCCTTGGTCCATCTTCATTACAACATACGCGAGGTTCAAATGTGATTGGCTCCAGGCGACAGCCTGCCGCCACGAAGCAGCTACGTTTGAGCTTTTGAATTTTGTGCCACCCGGTATGGGAAAGGAATATTGCTCTCACGGATAACATGGCCAAGGTATTGCTGACACTATGTCAACAGAACCGACAAACATTCAAGTCGTGGCCGGTCGAGATGTGAGAGTATGCACCGTCCGCAATTCACGGCGCCTTCATGATGATGCTACAAATTTCAAGCAATCCGCCATCTGTGTGTCTTGCTACATAGATGTCGTATATTTCTTATTAGTTGATTCCTAGAACTAGTTGAAGAGCCAGGATTTGGATATCCGAGATTGTCATAAGGACTCAAAAGCAAAAGCAGCGCCCATCGCCAATGCTGAAAGCCAAGCAATAAGGGCAGAGCCTTCTTCATCATTCGAAGGACATATGCAAACGCAAGCTAATGGGTGCTCTACATTATTTGAAAAGTAATAAGCAATCACAATACATTGTAATCATGTATTCTAGGCCTCAGTGCATCACGTAGAGGTGCCATTATCTCAAGGTATCAGGAGGTCCAGATATGATACCTAGATGTATGGCGGCATGGATCTGCTCAGACGGATAGACTCTGGAGCAGGCGAGTAAGATATCATCTTTCTATCAAACTAGGTTCATTTCACAAAACGTGTATTGTTTATTTCTATTCTGCTTGCTTCTTGAATCGTCGTTGATGCGATGCTAATTGCATCTGTGTTGACCGGTGATCATCGGCGCCTGTCATTCTTGTCTTTTAAACGAGTTTGGTCCATGTTTACAAGTTTTGTGCCATCCGCCATGTTACGCTAGATACTTTCTTCAATTCATAGAATTTCTTCTTCCGTTCAAGCTCTCATTTTTGTGCTCTCCTATCCCTTTCTTCCTTCTCGTTGTATGTGCCTTTCCACCACGTACGGCCATCCGTCCTCACCTCGGCTCTCCTCACTCTTTTTCTTTCTAATACCCACGGCCACCGGAGATGAGGTACGCTCTTCAATATATTTATCGTCTCTGATCCCCGGAGGATGTCATTTGTCTTTTAACAATCAATTTGACGGCAAGAACTATGCCGCCGGCAGGGCAGATCACCTGCGCATCATGTGAACAGCATCACCATTGAGAAGGGATAGTCATCTTCCACCTCAGGTAAAGTCTCAGTATAATGTATAGATATCATTTAAACAATAGATATATCGAAGTGAGCAAAGAAGTTTAGATATGACGCGATTAGATCAAGCGTTGCTGAGGCAAGATGCAACCATCACAACTATGTTTGAATTCTGGGTATTTGGATATATCAACAGTAATTGAGCACTTATGAACTATGGCGTGTTTTTCGAAAGTAACTAGTTATCTTTGCATATTTATTTTCCATGTTTGGGGGAAAAAAGAAAAAAAAAAAGAGGGATAAATATAAGCGAATAATGAAATAAAAGTACTTTATGATTTCGATTATATAACAAATTCATCTGCATCAAAGCAAGTCAAAACCATAGGTACATGCTTAGAATATGCTCGTTCCATCTAAAGAAGATTAATCTACATATTTGCACTGTTTTGTTGTTTCTGTTTTCAGGAGTCCAGACCACACAGCATCAATCGCCTTTGAAACAAGGACCACGAGGCTGGTTCTGACGACGACATCGAGCCTTGCCAACACTCTACTTTCATACTCGCAGTTTGCAGCCGTGCCAACCATGCCAGCCATGCAGTTTGTGCCGTTCGCCTTGATTCGATGGCACCTGCACAGCTTTCGTTGTTGCCCAGCAGTGTGCTGTAAAGTGGCCAGCGGAGGACCCGGAACCCAGCGTCAATAGCAAGACTCTTATGACTGCCGGGGAACGACTGCGAGCCGCTTCAAAGAGAAGGTGGAAGAGGTGCACTGTGAAAAAAAGGCACAGCAACGAGATGATACAAGGCGACATATGGAAGTGGCACCTGCCAACGAGACATAGTCCTGCTCGACCTGGTTCTTTGCCGCCAATGTGCACGGAACGTTTAGGCATTATGGTCTCAACTATGGAGTACTTAAAAAGACAGGGACAGCCCAGAGTCCAAAAATGACGTGTGACATATTTGCCGTCTCGTCTTTTCTGGCCTCTCTCCCTGGGATCCCTTCTTTGCAAGCAGTTCTGACTTGACAGCCTTTCCCGCTCTGCATATGGTCCTGCAGCCACGCACAGAGCTTATGCGCTCAAATACCCTACTCTCAGTCATACCGAAGACGTTGCAGTCTCACAATCTTCCTGCACGTCCTCAAGTGCCCTGCATTTTTGAGAGTCCCTTTTGCATTGGCAGCCTACTGCTGCACACTGTGACACAGCGTAAGATTGCAAAGACAGGATGATAAGGGACGAGTATCGATACCGTCATAGTGGAGAAAAAAGAAAAAAGAAAAAAAGACGAAAAGGCAGATACGAGAGCCAACACTCGACAGAGAACAGCCCAATCAGAAGCGTCAACGGGAGATTCCCCCCAAAGCAACCTTTCAAGCTTCAACCCAAACTGGCAAAGCTTCAACAGCTGAAAGGAAAAACAACAAAGCGCAACCTTTTCAATGGCACTACTGAGAGTACTCCATACTCCGTAGCGTTCGGGTTCCTGGCGCGCCTCGTGCGCGTCCACCCGCAAGTTTGGGGTGGCTTTTGAGTTGGCGCCACTCGAGCCAGGAACGTGCGTGAGATTTCGAAGAAAGTCTTGGAACCTAGAGTCTCGCTCGCTCGTAAAGTCGTACCTGGACAAAATGGCTGCAGAAGATGGGTAGCGTTCCTGCATGAAAGGGTGGGCGGATCGTCGCGAATACGATTTTGTATGTACGAAGTAGGGCCAGGGGGGGGCAGCTGGGCTCGTATTTTTGCCAGCTTGATCGCGCGCTCGTGAACCGAAACCGAAAATACGAGGAGAGGGGAAAGCAAACAAAATGGCGATAAAGAGTACGACGTAGAACAAACAGGATATTGGTAGATGCGGCGAGGAGAAGAGGGGACAAGAGACAATAGACAGAGGGAGAGGGAAGTGAGGAGAAAGCCCACCGCGTTGTGAGAAGGGGAAGGGAGGAGGAAAGCGCAATGGCAATGGCAAGAGCGGAGAGCGGAGAGCAGAGAGCGGAGAGCGGAGACGATGATGCCTTCCCTTGTTTGCTACTACTCCGTAAACGAGCTGTGCTACTGTGTTACGTTGGGCTCCTGCCTCTTCTACCCTCTCGAGCCACTCATGCAGTTTCCCAGATCGCTCCTTCCTTCGACCGCGACGCGTTTGCTCTCTAACAAACAAGGCCAATACCGACTATCGAAACTACCTACGACGTAAACTGTCACGATATGTCTCTGGCTAGACCGAACCAGACCAAGTTCTACGAACGTTTTGACGAAGGAAAAGAATCTCGATGTGAAAGGACGACGCTCGACGCAATAGTTTGGCTGCTGGCCCTGGCCTTGGCGGCCCCTAGTCGTGCTGAATACTTGGACCCCATCCTTGTTAGCACCGGCTGGGCTAGTCCTGGTGAGGACTAGTCTCTGACGTTGATAGGTGGGAAGAGTACGGAGTAAATTGAGCAAGAAGACGGCCTGAGCTGACCTAGATGCCCTGAATGTGCGCCTGTGATTCGCTCCTGCCCTCCCTGGCGGCGCTGTGGTCCTTGCTGGATGGAACCTGCCTGCCGCTTTTGTCGTGCTGTGTCCCGTCTGCTCTTTCTCTGTTGGGCTCGTACGAACTACCAAGGAAGCTGTCAGTTGTCGGCCCCTTCCCTGTCAGCCTGTCCTGTTATGCTGCCACACAAAAGAGCAATCAAGACTGCCGCTTTCCGTATTGGATCGTTTGTTGACGCTTTTCCCTTCGACTCGCTCCTTCTCGATCCAATCGAGTGTCCCGTGTGTTTGTCCGTCATACTTGTGTAGTTTTGTCCCCCTCTTTTCTGTTCTTTCCTGTTTCCATCTTTCTCTTTTTGCCATCTTGACGACTGCCTCGATCGCACTTTCCGCTCGACATCTCCCTCCGAGGCCGGATATCCCATCGCCCGTGTCTTGCATTTGGATTCGGGGCGGCTTTTAGCTCGACTGCACCTGCCCGCACTAACAATTACAAGTGCACCAGCTCAACCAACTCGCCAAGTTCAGCAAGCGCTTCCCATCGCACCTGCCAGAACCCGCCCGCTGGCCGTGAATAAGATCTGTCTTAATTTTCTCAGCGCCCGCACGCAGATCATCGACGTCAGCTTTTCTCGCCACTGCACCTTGCTTCGACTCTACCTTTTGCACCCTTTTGCACCGCCATATCGTTCCATCATCACTTTTTACCCTCTCAACAACAACTCCCCTTTCACAAACCGCCTCAACATACAGTGGCTTTTTCAGCTTCGGCGTTCCGTTCTTGGCTCTTCCAACGCCCACTCGAAATCCTCGAACTTGGACCCTTTTCCTCGTCCTCTTTTCTCTCTTTTTTGACCTTTTCGTCACAGTTCCCACTTGCTCGTTCGCCTAATCGGCCTCCACGTGAGCGCCACTGCGACCCTCCATTTCGCTCTCTCTCTTTTCTCTTTTCAGCAGGTCTATTCTTTCTCTCCCTGCGCGCCTCCCTGCGATCGGCGCTTTCTTGTCTTACCCACACCAGCTCGATAGCAAAGACGAACTTTCTTTATTGCACCAACCTTTGCTCTTTGGTTCTTTATCTCTTCAATCTCTCGTCGAGCTTCCCTTTCGACTTGGGGAGCTTTTACCTCGACAACTATTCATCTCAACATTCCCCGGACTTTCGGCGTCCTAATCCATTTGCTGCTGAATTCGCGGAATTGCAGTCGACCCTCCGATTCCATCGGCTTGCCCCCTTTTGAGGACCAGCCATTTCTGGCTGCACGTTTCCTCTCTTCTCCTCTTCCTCCCCCTCGCTTCCCCAGCTTTCGAACCCTTTTCACATTCCAGTCCAGTCATGACAACGGTCGAGATGGAGAAGAAAGATGCAGCGGCCGAGGCCGAGGCGCCCAAGAGCACTCCGCAGCCGGCCGAGGCCGCTTCTCCTGAAGATGCCGTTCAGATTGTCGAATCTGTCGAATCTGCTAAATCTGCCGAACCATCACCAGCAGCAGAAGCAGAAACAGAAACAGAAACAAAAACAAAAACAGACGACGCGGCTGCTGTCCTGCCGTCCGAAAACGAAAAGACGGACGACGCAAAGGACACAGGAAACTCAAACTCAAAAGACGCCTCTGTTCCCACACGCCCAAGAACCAACACACACTCCCACTCCTATGGTCCCACGACCCCTTCCATCAAGGAGGACGCCCCGTCTCTGCGCAAGGCCAACTCAACAACCGAGCTTTCAGCTGCCAATGCCATTGACGCTGACGATGCCGCCGCCACTTTGCCTACACCAATACGGCGCCTGCCCTCGTCGCTGTCGTCGAGCTCCATCGAGGACCAGGACATTAGCACCATCCCCGATCCCCGTCTACGCGCCCTCAACCTGGCCTCGGGCGGCAAAGACACCGATCCTGGGGACGAAATCACCGCTCTGAGCACAAAGCTCATCGACGCCATCAACCACCAGAGCACACTCGACGACACCCTGTCTCGGACGCGTATGGAGCTTGAAGAGTCCCGCGAGCAGGTGCGCAGGTTGGAAGAGCTGTCGGCACGCCAAAAGGAGTTTCTGGCGGGCGGTCTGTGGGTGCGCAAGTCGGCCGTCGAGGAGGAAAAGGCACAGATTTTGGCCAAGTCGCGGGACGAGAAGCGTCTGCGGCTCGAGGCCGAGAGCGCCAAGTCCAAGATTGAGCTTGAGCTGGAAACTCTGACGGCCGAGCTCTTTGAGCAGGCCAACATCATGGTCGCTGCGGCCAAGGAAGAGGCTCGCGCTGAGCAGCTGGCCGCCAACCGCCGTTACGATAACTTAAAGGGCCAGCTGGCCGACACCGAGGTCCTGCTCAAGTCGCAGCAGGAACAGCTCACACAGCTCAAGCAGGTCATGGAAGAAATGATTCAGAACGAGGGTGCCGGCGGCGACGACCACACGACGGCTCTCACCACACCCACATCGCCTGGCTTTGGCCAGTTCGACTTCAAGGACGCCGACGCAAAGTCTGTGTCTGAGAAGCAGCAGCAGGCAGACGGTGCTGCGGACACAGAAACGACGGACGATGCAGAGGCCAAGAGCAAGACAGACAAGACAGACGAGGACCTGTCTGCTTCTGCTTCTGTTGCGACCGCCGTGGCCACGGCCACCACCACTGCAGCTACCACCACCGCCGTTCTATCGCCCACAATCGTTCCGCCAGCATCGTCCTCAACACCATCCGTACCTGCACCCGACTCCCTCCCTCTCTCTCCATCCCAGCCGATGAGCTTCACACACCTGCTCCGCCCCGTTCTCCGCTACGATACCAACGCCTTCCATGAGTTTGTCGACCTCATCCGCACCGCCCAGATCCAGCTTATGCTTCACCTGCAAAATTCACCACAGTCCCACGTCCGCTCGCCCTCCTCGACCTCCCTCCCCAAGACCCCGCCCATGAGCAACAACAGCGGCAACTGGAACACGAACTCGTCAACTGCCGTCTCTATGTCCGCCGTCAACGCTTTTGCAACAGTCGCCTCCGGCCTGTCCGTTTCGTCCAACGCCAACTCTCCGCAAAACCACACCAAGGAGCTCAAGGAGACCAAGTTTTACAAGCGCGTCGTCATCGAGGACATTGAGCCGACCCTGCGTCTGGACACGGCCCCCGGCATCTCCTGGCTCGTGCGCCGCAATATCATGTCTGCCGTCCTCGAGGGTACACTAGTGGCCGAACCCGTGCCCAACACGGCCGGCTCTGCCTTGGTTGTCCAGCACCCGTGCTCCATGTGCGGCGAGAACCGCCGCGAGGAGAGCTTCTTGCGCCACCACCGATTCCGTTTGACGGAGAGCGACAAGTCCACGCCTTACCCACTATGCAACTACTGCCTGAGCCGCGTGCGCTCTGTCTGTGGTTTCCTGGTGTTTCTGCGGATGATCAAGGAGGGCCACTGGCGCGCTGCCGACGAAGAGGCTGAGCAGGGCGCCTGGGAGGAATGCGTGCGGCTGCGGGAGCACATGTTCTGGGCCCGCATCGGCGGCGGTATGCTGCCCGCAGGTGTGCCCAACGGTGTCGGCTCGGCCCGCCATTCGCGGGTGGCTGGCGGCGGTAGCGGTGCCCACAGTGCCCACAACTCGATCAGCTGTTCGCCCGGCCATGGCCACGGCCACTCCTCACACAGCAACCGCCCCAGCACGGAGCTGAGTCGGCAGTCGTCCTTGGCTGCTACTGGAACGGATGGCTTACCTACCAGAATTAGCGTCAACCACAACGGCTCGCCCGTTTCGAGTCCTCTGGCCAGCCCGGCCCTCAATGCCAGTTCCGGTCTCGGTATTGAAAACACAAATACGACTACCAATGCGAGCGACCGTCCATCCCTCAGCCCCAGCCCGAGCTACAAAGGCCCCAACCGGCCGTCAAAACTGTCGTCGTCCATGGCCGCCATGGTCAGCGGCATGGGCGGTCACATCTCATAGAAAGAGAGGCTGTCCTTTTTGCGGAGGAAGGGTTAGACCTTTCCCTTTTTGCGTGTACCAACAGTTTCCCTTTTTCTTTGTTCAATCACCCTGTTTAGCGAGTTTTTTTTTGTTTTTTTTTGTTTTTTCATAATGCCTTGGGATATGATATTCGGTCTTTGCTTTTTATTTTGTCTGGTTTCTTTTGTTGTCATTGAGATGGATAACCCTGTTGTGTGTTGTCGTTTTCCTGTTCTTTTTTTATTTATTTCACCTGACTTGCTGCATTGTTCTGCGTCTTCAGTTATATTTCCCTCTACACTCTCTGTCCCTCTACACATATATGGAACAGAGTTATAAACGTAATACCAGCATGAGATGGCAGGGAAGAAGAGCATGGCGTTTTATTGTGGCATGCGCCTTTTAGGAAGTAAGTCGTAGAAACCAAATGCCGAAAAATACTACATCTCTTCAAACGTCTACTTAAACATAGCAAGTGATATTGCGATACTGCAGCTACTACACACGCAAAGTAGTGATAATACCGTTACACAATGAAAGGCTTTGTAGTTGGGTATCTGTTGTATTTGTTCGCTGTTGTAGGTTTGGGTAAACGAAAAAAAGACAGTAATATCAAGACGTCAAACAAGTGAGTAACGAAAAAACAGGCTATGAGATATGTGGCAGCAGCAGCTTTAACATGCTATGGGGGAAGTAATATGTAGGAGGGCGTAATAGACGGGAGAGGAAATGCAGCTTAAAATCCAAAATGGGTAGTAACCAAGATCTCCCCACCAGAAGAGTGAAAGATATCACGCAACATAGCCAAAAAGGTGACCAAAGGGTAGATCACTTGCAGCACCAAAGTGTTCCAGAACCAGGGCCAGGGGTCCTGGAATTAAAAACGTCTAGATCATAAATGTGTGTCACACCTGCATCGGGCCTGCATCGGGCCACCAATGTGTGTAACTCAAAAATAAGTTGTGGCATATAGTGTCGCCGATCAGTAGCGGTACAGAGGACCACCGCTGCCGCCTGCCTCGGAATCGACGGCCGGGCCAGAAACCGCAGAAGACGAGCTGCCACCGACACCGGCACCAAATCCAGTCGGCGAGCTTGGCGAGCTGATGCGGGGCGACGACGGGCCCGGCTTGGTGGACGCAGGGGGGACAGGTGGGGCCGATGAGGAGGAGGCACCGCCCGATCCGTAGCCAGCAGATGCTCTTGACTGCCTTGAACCGCCTCCACTTCCACTTCCACTTCCGCTTCCACTGCCACTTCCGCTGCCACTTCCGCTGCCACCGGCTGCTGCCGCCGTCGCCGACGAGGATGAACCACCAGCATCGGCTGCAATGGCCTTGTTCCGCCGTCGGATACGCAGGTACTCTTCGTCACTCTCGTTTTCACTGTCGACATAGGCGACGCCTCCGCTGCCACTGCCGCCGGCTGCACCTGCCGCAGCAGAAGATGAACCACCGGCAGCTGCACTGCTGCTTCCACCACCACCACCGCCACCGCCACTGCCACCGTAAACAGGCCGAACGCGCGACGACGAGCGCGAAGACTCGGGTAGGTTGTCGGCGAACGGATTCTCTGCCTCGTTTACTGGTCCAGCAGCGGACGAGCCTTCGCCCTGCTGGTAGCCGCCGCTACGGCCGCCGCGGGCGTTGGCACCGGGCGCCGTGCTTGCCGCAATGGCAGCGGCAATCATGTCATCGTCCTCGTTGCGGTCAAAGGCCTCGTCACCGCTCCTTGGGCTCTCCAGACCGTTGCTGTAGCTGTGGCGGCCGCCAGCACCACTGCCGCTGCCGCTGCCGCTGCCACTTCCGCCGCCGTTGGCTCCGCTGGGACCCGCTACCACGGGCGACAGCGGTGCATTGGCTTTGCCCTTGCCAGCCGGCGTCATCTCAATCGCCTCGTTGCCGTCGGACGTCCGGCGTGACTCGCCAACACCCAGACTCTTGCGGGCTTCGAGGACGGCGCGATGGTAGTGGTGCAGTGTCTGTTCGAGGACTTCGTGCGTGGACAGGAGCGCGGCCATTTCGTAGTTGTCCGGGATCGGGTCGCGGGTGTTCATGTACTCCAGGACCTGGCTCGTAGCACGGCGACAGCGCGTCGACAGGTCGTCTGCCAGTTCGTGCTTGAGCAGGACGGCGGGCGTCGTCGTATTGACCACGTCGGCCAGGACGCTGGCTGTTGTCTTGGCCTCGTCCAGGCGCTTCCGAAGCTCGCGCGGCTTGGGCAGGGTGGCCGCGCTGCTGTGGCCGCGCTCGTAGGGGCCACGGGTGGTGCTGGTGTGGCCGTAGGCGGGGGCGACGAAGCCGCCCTGGTTGGCATAGCCTCTGTCGTTGTACTGGCCGCCGTAGCCTTGGCTCTGCTGCGGCCATATTTGCTGCTGCGGACGCTGCCAAAGACCGCCGCGGCCGCTCGGTTGTTGTTGCTGCTGCTGCTGGGGTTGCTGGTATGCCGACTTGCTCTTGGCCTTTTCCTTCTGCCACATCTCGACCAGACGGCCAATGCCCTCGTCGACGGCTCCCTTACTCTCAAAGTCTTGGAGGGTCTCGATCAAAAAGTGGACAGTATGGGCGTGCTGGCAGCCACGCAACAGGTCGCGGACGGTCTCGACAAACTTCTTGTCCATGTTGCGGGTAAAGGTCAACCCAGGGTTCTCGACGAGGATGCGCATGAGCATGATGGCGTTGTAGACAAAGTTGGGTCGTGACCAGTAGTCGCGGTACATGAACTTGCGAATGTAGCGGGCGCATTCGGAGGCGGCCTGGGGCGAGGATTCGGCAGCTTCGACGATGCTGGGGAGGAGAGCAACTTCTGCGCCCTGTATGAAGAGATGGTCAGATCATGTTGGGAACGACAAGGGGATATGCGCATGGTACTTACAGCCTCGTCGACTTCACTCATACAAAAGGTCCGCTATACATCCAAGGTCAGCCATTGATCGCCTCCGCCGCCCCTCTGGACAGTCATGCCCGGTTGCCACCTACCACAAGCCGTTGCGCCGCGGCCTCGGGCGTCTCGTTGTCGACATTGTCACCGGCAATACTGCTTGCCCTGGTTCCGGGATTGTTTCCAGTAGCGTTTAAGTCGGTTCGTTGCGGCGCTACGGTGTCGACGTCAACTATATTCGTTCGCGTTAGCAATCCACCCTTCGCCTGTCACGGAGGAGCTCACAGGCGCTCACATGAAGCTCTTTTAAGGTATAGAAAAGGTGTATGGACTACTCACGGCCCGACTTCTTGTTGCGGTTGAGCTTTTCGCGGAAGCTCTTCATCTTTGCTGGTTTGTGTGCGTACGACGTATGTCTTGCGGGGGGAAGACGGTCACCGAGTCTGCCGACCCGAGTCGCAAAACAGACAAGAAAAGACCAATGTCGTATTTATGGTAGAGGTATGGTAGAAGGGGGGAAGAGGGAGGTGATAAAGGAAGATCAGAAAGACCAGAGAGATCAGAAAGATCAATAAGATCAGATCGGTGGCGTCCGGAGGGAAGCGCACAGGTTAAAAAAAGAAAGCTTGGTGGCTAGACCTTGTTCTCTTTTCCTGCTTGCAGATCGTTTTCAACGGACGGCGGCTGCCTTAAGGAAATGGGGGGAAGAATGTAGAAGTAAAGAGGAGATGTGGGGTCAGCAGCAGAGAGGGCCTGGAGTTGAGGCTGCGCGCGCCGTGGGTGGGATATCTGGGAGACTACGACGTACTCCGTAGAAAAGAGAAAATAGAAACAATACTCAGTGCCCCAATGGCCAGAATATGTCGTAAATTTGATGTAAGATCGTAAAAGTTGAGGGTTCAAAAAGGGTCGAACAGGGGCAACGGCCGCTAGGCAGCAATAGGGCCCAGGGGTACGGAGTAGAGGCGGTATACAACAAGTGGTGGGAAGAGGGGGCCTTTGGATGGGAATGGACGGCAATGGTTGGCAATTGAGCGGTGGAGGTTGCACACTGTCACCTTGTGTTTGGAAAGGTGCAAAAGAGTTGAAAAAGGACAAGAAGTTTGAGTAGAAGCAAGTGGGGGGAGACAAAAAGACGTCGTTGAGGCGTATTACCCTTTTGTTGAGATTCCGGGCAGGAAGCAGGAAGGAACGATCCAAGTCGCCGCGTCTAAACACTCTTACAGCATCGCCTGTTGTCGATCGGCAGGTGCGACCAGGGCCCTATTTGTGTGAGAGAGAGAAAAGCAGCAAGTAGTTGCAATTCGCCGCCTGCCTTATGCTGCACCGTCTGTTTGCCTGTCTGCTTGCTCACTCGTTCCGAGATGGGGCTGGAAAAGCTCGGATGACAGAGGGGAGAGAGGATAGCGACTCACTGTAATTATCTTTGGTGGGGAGGCTCAAAGGCAGCAGTGTTGATATGCCTCTCGAGGACCAAATTGATAGCTCCTTCTTGTTTTTCTTCTTTCCGTTTTCAAAAACACATCTCGCCAAAAAAAAATCAAGAAGGAGACGATGGGACTCTGCAAGTAAATAAGGCAAGCACTGCGGTCGCAGTTTCCCTGCCGTGACGTCCCCTTGTTCCTGCTGTTTTGGACCTGGCTACTGGAGACCGTCCCCAGATCGCGCCGTGCACCGTTGTCATAGTGTGTATTGGATAAGACGGCGGATAGGCCTATCCCGCCTACTCCGTACTCAGTAAAAAGACATTAAAAGACCCCGAAAGATAGTGGCTGACGACTCCAAAACACGTGCCCGTGTGCCGGGCGACTAGCAGCCAGCACAGCCCCAAAGTACCACGCAAGCAGAAGGCTCTGCAGTCTGTGTCTGTCTGTGTTTCGCCGATTTTTGCACTACAATCGGTCGAACCCGAACATCTGTATGGGCGTTTTGCGGCAGCATCTTGGCATACCGTGCCCAGAACAACACTTATTGAGACATGCTGCCGCTTCTCTGCTTTGTGAAATCTCTGTAACTCTGTATCTCTGTGGTGTCGGCCACACGCCACAATGCATACGTAAGAGTCTCCAACTAAAGTAGACCAGAGATGAACTGGCCAAAAGGGAACAAAAAAAGAAAAAGAAAACGAAAAAAGAGGACAAACAGAGGACAAACAGAGGACTGGATATGCAAGCCAAGGCCAACACATGACGCAACGCCAGACAAATATCAGATGGGCTGCCTCTTGGATGTCCATTGTTACTCGGGTTCGGTCCAACTTGGATATCGTTCGTCCGTTGTGGCTGCCGTGACAGGAACACATAGCACATACCCATAGACGACACGACGGGGCAATATCAAACTCCATTCCATACGGCGGAGAGACTGACTGCCTATTGCTCCGTTCAGTACATCATATACATCTCAGACATCAAACATCAGACATTGTACATAGACACACAGTCACTTGCATTGGCATTGAGGAGCATCAATCATTTTCCGCTGTTTTTGAATTTTTGAATTTTTGCATTTTCCGAATATTTTGTAGATCCGATGCGCCAAAGACACATACCCAGGACAGGCCTGATAGCAGCAGCAGAATCTGCGTCAGGACAAGCATAACGCCCGTCGGCAAGGAACGCCCGTCCGTTCTGTCCAATCCGCGCCTCCTCATCAATAGCCCATTGCTGGCGATCCCCTTTTTTGCTCCGGTTCCGGTTCCGAGCTGGTAGTTTTGGTAGTAGCAGTAATAATCATAGCAAAAGATGCATTTACTCCTCATCCTCCTCCTCCTCGCCGTCGCCCTTCTCGGCGGCCTTGGCCTTCTTTCTCCGGACACGGCCGGGGCGTCCGCCGCCAAAGGGCGACTTCAGGGAGAAGTCAATGTGCTTCTGCGAGTCGAGACGGACGATGAACGAGGGGACGTTGACGACCTGCTTGCCGACGCGGATGTGGCGCTGGCGGATCAGGACACGGGCGTGGTGGATGGACTTGGCGAGGCCGAGCTTGTAGACGAGGGTCTGCAGGCGACGCTCAAGGAAATCCTCGACCTTGAGGGCCAGGACGTAATCGAGCTTCATGCGCGAGTCGTCGAGCACACCGACACGCACCAGACGGCGAATCAGAGCGTTACCCTCGAAGAGGCGCTTGGGGTCCTTCTCGTCGAGAGTCAGGAGCTGACTGTGGTTCGAAAGAAGAGGGATGGGTTAGCACTGTCATCAGCAAGCACGATGGCAGACAAGTGTCTGCATCCTCAGATCGAGAGAACAAAAAATGTAGGGGGGGAAAAAAAAAAACGAGAACAAACTCACCGGGCAGCACGACGAATCTTGGAGAGGGTGAGCAGCACACGCCACACCTCGCGCTTGTTGCGCAGACCATACTCGCCGACGAGCTTGAGCTCAGAGTCACTGCAGAAAAGAAAATACCCCCATTAGCTGAGATGCTCACAACGACTTGAACAAGAGAAAAAACACGCTCTTGATCAGTGGCCGGTGAGGACAAAATGGGAGTTGACGAACAGGCGAGCGGCCTCGAAGGGACGACGGGGGACCTTTGCGGTCTTGGAGTACGACAGAGGAGCCATCTTGAACAAAGATTACGACTTTGTTGTTGTTGTCGTCGGGTTTGGTGATGTGGTGGGATGGATTGTCGAAAGAGTCGGAAACGAGAAATCAGAAAAGAGAGAGAAAAAGTCTCCTCAGTAGTCTCAAAGAGCCAAGTGCGAAAAGCGCCCAAAATCCACCCAAAGGGAAGGAGCAATTTTTACCCTAACGACGGACGGAAAAAAATAGGTTTTTGTGCGAAGAGCCCCTATTGGCCGAGGGGGACATGGTGGGGTCGTCTTATGTAATTTTGGTCCACACTCAAGATGACTAATCCTCCCACTTTGGCTGTGTTTCTGCTGTATTTTTATGCTTGACTAAGGACATCACATGACTGGACCCGCTTTCCCACACAAACCCGATAATTTTTTGCCCTTACGGCCAAATTTTTCTTTCGCTTGGGGCACCAGTCCTAAAAGTTTTGCACGCCAAACATTTTCGCGGGGGCTTTTACCGTCTTCGGCCACAACCTCGACCTTTCTCTTGCGACCATCACCACCCTCTTTTCTCTCGCCAGCATCCGATTGGGAAATCTGAATCCTTGATTCTGTTTTCCATCTTCACCCTCCGACAACAACCACCCTTTTTTTCTTTCTCCCCCAACACAACATAACCCACCGTCGCCATGGGTAAGAGCGCTGGTCTGCGTTCCGGTACGCGTTATGCGTTCTCGCGTAACTTCCGTGAGAAGGGCATGATCCGCATGTCCACGTACCTTCGGCAATACAAGTCAGTACCGATCATCCTATCGAGAGACAAAAGAACCGACGAGCGAACGATGGATGTCGAGCAATGGACATCGAACGACGTTGGAGGAATGGGTGGAGGGTTGATTTGAGATGGAATGAAATGCTGACAGATGATTTTACAGGGTCGGCGACATCGTTGACCTGAAGACGAACGGTGCTGTCCAGAAGGGGTAAGCAAACAGTCCCCCAATCCGAGAACACGATCCAGTTCCAGAGAGACCAGTCCCGAAGAGAGAATCGCCAGTCCGGAATCTCCAAAGACGACGACCAACTCCGAGGGGTATATCGAAGATAGTGGGCGGCGTTGAAGGAATGGATAACGATCACGGATAAACAACACGACACGGAAGACGATCATCTGACGGACTGCTCTCTGAACCTGGCATCTGGATACAACTCTGGCAAAGGCCAGACAAACCGCAACGGCAGAACACTAACATTTTTCACAGTATGCCCCACAAGGTCTACCACGGCAAGACTGGTGTCATCTACAACGTCGCCAAGAACGCTGTCGGTGTCATCGTCTACAAGAAGGTCAAGCACCGGTACATTGAGAAGCGCCTGAACATCCGCATCGAGCACGTCTCGCCCTCGCGGTCCCGCGAGGACTTCCTCCGCCGCGTCAAGACCAACGCCGCCCTGAAGCAGAAGGCCAAGGCCGAGGGTACCCCCGTCCAGCTGAAGCGCCAGCCCCTCCAGCCACGGAAAGCCCACACACTCTCCCTCGACGACAACGCCCCGGAGACGGTCACCCCCATTCCCTACGATACTGCTATCTAAGCGGAGAGAGTATGGTGTGAAGGTGAACGACTGGGAGGCACTGAGAGGAGGAGCATTGGGTGTTGTGTCTCGGCAGAGATGCTTGGGCACGACAGACAGAGGACGACCAACGGAAAGGCAAATAAAATCTCAAAAAAGCCGGGCGTGGGATGTTTTTCTGTTTTTACTGGGTGTTTTCATACACTTTTTTTTTGTTACAACTTTACAACAAAAAAGCAAAACAAACAACAAATGTCTGTTGTCCTGTTTTCCCCCATTTGCGTTTATAAACCCAAACGTACGGAACTCCGGGGACAATTGCATTCTTCTTTTTAATTTTTTGAAGCTCTCGGCGTGTGGGCGGTAAAAACAAACAAAAAAAATGAACAAAATTCAAAACAAGTTTTAATGTGCAGTGATCTCGCAGTGTAGGCAGTTCGTGTGCTCGCCAGTTACGAGCAGCTTATGCTGTTGCTGCTCTTATCAGCTCTACGTCAACAACCGTCACATCACTAATGGCACTTCACGACAAGGCAACACTTGAGCACTTTTTTGATCCAATTTGATGTTTAGAAAGGCTATCATCAGAGTCGTCAAAAGGAGACGGAACGCAGAACAGTGATGCTTGCACGCCTAATGAATAAGTGGTAGCAAAGAAAGATGTTACCAGGTAGTAAACCCCATAAAACCGTTCCCATTTTTTGTTCTGTTTTTATTGTAGCAGCACCGACCCGATAAGTAGAGACGGCTTACTGTTCATGACTACCCAACAAACGGAAGGACAAACAAGAAGTAACAAAGACAGACAATTCCATAGCGAAAGAGATATAGAGAGAGAGAACAGTTTCTTAAGCAAACTGAATTGTGGCAAAAATAGAGAAAAGAAGCGGCTGCCAGTGTAGGCCGTGCGTCGCGCCGAAACGACATGGGCTTTTTAAGAAAGCACAAAAAGACAAGAGGACAAAGAGATATGACAAGGAAAGGAAAGGAAAAGACACAAAAAAAGGAAACGGCCTTGGTGTCGGTAAGACAAGTAGGCGGGTTGTAGAGATTGGCAGAAACTGAGCAAAGCTGAGTTCAGAAAAATAACGAGATATTTGAAAAGAGGAGTATATAGAAAAGAGACAGGAAGACAAAAAGGAGATAAGGAAATAGACTGATTCAACAGTGCTTGGTAAGAGAGAGGCAGAGAGAGAGAGGCATAAAATCGTAAAGATACCGCGAAACAAAACGCGAAATGCTTCATCAACATGAACAAATTTGTGGAAAAGTTGAAGGGGAAAGAAATAAAACTTGGTAAAGCAATGTTGGCAGAAAG
The DNA here is from genome assembly GCA_019925295.1 of Sporothrix pseudoabietina. Lineage (NCBI taxonomy): Eukaryota > Fungi > Ascomycota > Sordariomycetes > Ophiostomatales > Ophiostomataceae > Sporothrix > Sporothrix pseudoabietina. Next base: position 972,831 of record JADHKS010000001.1, on the reverse strand, counting down.
CCGTTGTTGAATGAGTGGCAAGAAGACGGTAGGAAAAAGAGAAAGAGACAATAGGAAAGAAAGCTAAGGTGGTGCAAAAGACTACCGGTCTACGACCGGGACCGGTGTCTATCTACGCCCGATGCCTCGTACTGTGCGTCGGCGTCGACATGACCGAGGACGGTCCGTTGGAGTGGCGGTGCCGGCGCGAGCTATGCGACAGCATACCAACATCGTGCTTACCGTCACAGCAGGCGCGCACATTCTCAAGACGGTCCGAGGCCCGGTCCTGTGCCTCATACATGGCACGCAGCTCCTCGGCACTGTCGTTCATTTCACTAGCCTCGTAGATGCCGCTGCCCTGGGTGCCACTGTTGGTGTGTCTGTGGCCTAGAGGCGTCGTGCTGCGTCCACGGAAGCTGTTGAACTGGGCTGACAGCGACTGGCTGGACCGCCAGTAGCCGCCAATACGGCTAAGGCGGCTGCGTGACGTAAGACCGGCCACGGACGTCGACGGCGTCATGGAACCACCAGCACCAGAAATCGACGCCTTCTTGTTAGGGGTCGGTGTCAGCGTCGGGTGGTTCATGGACATGTCAAAGGCCGGTGACTCGTTGCGTGTCGTGCGGGAGTTGTACGACGACAGAGAAACGGGCGGGCGACGGAGTGCTTGAGACGTGCCAGCAGTACCGCTAGCGGCAGCAGCGGACGACCGCTGGCCGGCAAAGGGCGGGTTGAACTCATCGACATCCTCGCGTGTGATCGGCTCGCCGTTGGCCGTCATGCCATCGTTGGGCGGCACTTCGTCGTTGCGCAGAAGCAGGTACGACAGGGCGTTGAACCAAATCTCATGGCGGTGACCGGTGGGACAAGTAAACTTGACGGTGCGACCGGGAGAGATAACGATAAGACTCTTCCGGTGCAGGCCAGGCGGCATGGGGTTGTCGTCCGTCACGACACGCACACCCTCAATGGGAATGCTCTTGGCGCGCTGCTCGGAACGGCTGCCAGGGGTCGGGCCGTGTTCGCTCCAGGACAGCATGCGGGTGTACGGGTGGATCCAGAAGTAGCGGCGGTGACGGTTCTCCGAAAGACCCGAGCGGCCCGTCTTGCGCGTGTACTTCCAGAGGTATTCACCTATCATGGTCTGGGTGATAGCCTGGATCATGCGAGGATCGGTATGGGTGTGGCCCGTGCCAAAGACATCGGTGCCATCGTGGATGTTGAAGTGGGCATCGACTTCCGACGCAAACGAGGACATGGACGTCTGGCGGCTGATCGTGTTAGGAATGGCAGAGGCGCCAGTCTGGCTTGCATTGGTGCGTGATGCCGGGCGAGAGGGAGGACGCATGTCACCAAGAACCGCCGTGCGGCTGTTCGCTCTCGGTGTAGGCGTGGCGCCCTGGATGGCGAAAGAAGGCTCGCGTGCTGAGCCGGTGGGTGTACGGACGCGCCAGCCCGAGGGACCGGCAACACCATCACCAGCCATGGAACCAGCAGAGCCAGTGCGAGCAGCCTCGATAACCTCTCTATGGTTAACAGGCAGGGGCGGCAGGGCATAGTCATTGGATGTCCGGCGGTTGCTGGACGAGGAGCCAGGGCGGCGGGAGCTGGCCAGTGCAGCGGCGGCAATCTCGTTGCGGATCACGTCCGAGTGCTTGGCTCTCCGCACGGAGCCAGTGTTGCTATCCTGGGACGCGGTGCGGGTGTGCTCCGGGGGCGCAATGGCCTTGAAGCGAGGTGTGGTATCGAAGGCTTCGTCGCGAATAACAGACTGGGGCGAGGAGGGTGAGGCCGGCATGAAATTCTGGTCGTCCGCAGCCTCTTGACCCTGGCCACTGTAGGCAGCGCTTCTCGTCGGGACATTGGCGTTGACAGAGATCTCCTTGAAGGGCCGCTGGGACTCGGGCGTCTCGGGGATCGGGCTGGCGTTGGGCGATTGCCGGGTCTCGTCCTCAGCAATGACGGGGGTCGAAGGGCCTTTGGCCTTGGACCAGCCGAGAAGCGAGTTCATGTTGCTCTCGTTGGGCGTCGTCGTAGAAAGAGAGTTCTCGTTGTTCGGTGCGTGGATGGGGTCGAAATCTCTTGGGATGATGAAACCATTGCGCTTAGGGCTGCGCGGAGCGCTATCGTCATCAAAGGCAGCTGCAGTAGCAGCGCCGCCCAGAAGAGCAGCACCAGCGCCAATCAAACCTGCCGAAGTAAGAGACGGCTCGGGCTTCCACTCGTCTGTCTGGGTCTCGGTGGACACCCCAACAGGGGCAGGAACAACCTCCGGCTCAGGCTCCTCAACAATGACAGGGTGGATGTGGTGTGAGAGGACATTGGACAACACCATCTTGGGAACGGGCTTCTCGGGTGTCGCGATGGGCTCGGCATGTTGGGCCTGGAGGTTCGAGAAGGTGAGCTGCGGCAGGGGCGGCAGCGGCACCTCGGGTTCCGACACCGGCTCCACGTGCTGGTGTTGGATGTTGGAGACGGAGAACTGAGGGAGGGGAGGCAGGGGCACTTCAGGCTCTGCAATCGGCTCGACGTGCAGAGTCTGCAGCGAAGTGAATGTGAAGGGCTCCATAGGAGGAACGACCAGCTCCGGCTCGGAGACGGGGACAACATGCTGGGCATGGAAGGTGGAGAATGAGAGGGGATCCAGAGGCAGGACCTCGGGCTCTGGCTCAGCCACGGGCGGCACATGCTGCTTCTCGATCGCCGAGAAGGTAAGTGATGGCGGCTCCTCCTTTGGCAGCACTACGGGCAATGGCAATGGCAATGGCACCGGGATCACCGGCTCAGGCAGCTCGATCGGGGTGATGTCGACTGCGTGCAACAGCGATGTTGCGAAGACAGGGACCGGCTCCGGTTCTGGTGTTGGCGGCATCTTTGGTGTGACGTGCTCCACCTGCACAGATGACATGCCAAGGATAATGGGAGAGGGCTTAGGGGATTCGGGCTCAGCAACCGGCTCGAATGACATCAGTTTGACGTCAGAGAGGGTGAAATCCACAGCCGGCAGGGCAATGGGCTCGACGGGCATGGAGACGATGCCAGACACAGTAAGGTCAACAGGCGCAATCGGCGCTGCCAGAGGCTCAATGGGCACCGAGAAGACATCAGACACAGTGAACTCCACAGCAGGCTCAGAGTCTGGGCCAGCCTCGATACTGCGGGTGGTAACCTCGGGTGGTGACAGAGCAACTGGCGCAACCACAACGCCACGTCCAGGAGGAGACGTAGGCGGCGCGGGGAACTCCTTGAGCTTCTCGTCCATGTCGACGGCGTCGTCAGACACAAAAGAGTTGGGGCGAGAATCTTGAGTCAGATTAGCTCCAAGGCCGCTAGCCTGCTCTTTCTTATCGTCGGCCTCGGTCCAGGGTGTGATGGTCACGGCATCGGTCAGCGTAGAGCGGTCGACCATGACAATCTTGGGCGAGTGGCCGGTCTGGGGTAGAGGCGAGTGAGCAATCGAGTTGTTGCTGCTGGTCGATCTCGCAGATCCGCCAAAGTTGGATGGGATAGTAATCCTTGGGCTGCGGACACGGCTCGGGGTGCCGTCGCTTGCAACCTCTTCGTCGCTGTCCTCGCCCAGCTCACCCAGCTCAGCAAACAGGCTCTGCTGGGGGGCTGCAGCGCGAGGCGTGCTGTTCATCGAACCAGGGGTGAGAGCCATCGTAGCCGGTGAGCCAGCAGCACTGTAGGGGCTACCTTGCACCGGGCTGCTGCCCACCTCGTCGACGCTGCTCATGTGACGCAGGCGACGCGAGGCAAGCGAGCTACGGCTGACACGGAGGCGCATGCGGGAGACACCGTTGGCCGACAGCGAGGCTGTAGGCGTGCGAGGCGAGTCAAAGTCGTCGTCGTCAGAAGTCGAGGCAGTGCTCTGGTTGGCAGGATCGTTGTCGAGCATCTCGCCAGAAGCATCGGCCGCAACGGCAGTCGAGACGCCGCTCTTGGCAATGAGTGTACGGCGGCGGCTCGAGTCTTGCTCGGTCTCGGTCATCGTATCCTCGCCGCTTGAAAGAGCCTCAGCACCCGTGTGGAAGTCCTCTGCTGTCTCCGCGCCATCATTGGCAGTAGCAAATGACGTATCACTGAGCTGAGCTTCGTTGGCGGTGTCAAACTGGTCGCTAGCATCGGTAGGTCCAGCCCGTGTCTTTGCAGCAGATGGCGACGCCGCATCGCCCTGAACCTCCTCCCAGTCTGGGTCGTTGGACGCCAGCATGTAGAGGTCAGTCCGGCTGGAGCGGGCACCGCCAAGCTGGCTGGAACGGAGCTTGTTGTGGAGGTCACGGGGGTCCTTGCGGTTCTTCTTAGAAGCACCAGAGCCAGGGCCGTTGGGGTCAGAACGAGACCGCTCGAGTTCGTCGCGAGTATCCTGGAGCATGCGGCGCAGTTCAAGTTTCTCAGTCTTCTCGCGATGAAGGTTGGTACGCAGGCTCTGCAGGGTACGTTGGGCGTGGAGCAGGGAGGTCTTGAGTGTCTCAGATTCCAGAACAGAGTGGCGAGGGGTGCCCTTGACGGGGGATGCTGGTGGCGAGTGCTCCGGTGTGATGTTGTCAGTAGCAGTGTCGAAATCGTCGTCACTGGTAGCAGGGACGGCATCACTCTCGACAGCACGAGTGCGGTGCTGCATTGACACAGCACGGGCCAGCTCCTGGTTCTGACCGGCTAACTCATCGACGCGGCGCTGGAGTGCCGCCTTCTCGCTATCGGCCATGGCCATGTTGCGCTTGGCCGTACCAAGCTCAATGTCATGGAGCTTCACCGACGCGGTGTGGTCGTCCACGAGGCGCGAATGGGAGGCCTTAAGCTCGTCAAGCTCGCGCTGTGCCTTGGTCTTGTCGGCCAAGAGTGTGGCAAGTTGTTGAGCCACCTTCTTCTCGTTGTCTGCGGCATCGCGCTGGGCGGCTTCGAACTCGTGGATGCGTGTCTCGAGGTTCCAGTTTTCTTCTTTGTAGCGGTGCTCGCTCTCGTCCAGCTCTTTGATGCGGTCACGAAGGCTTTCGCCCTCGTCTTCGAGTCGGGCATGATCCTGCTTGGTATCACGGAGCTCCTCCTCGCGTTCGGCCAGGAGAGCTTGCAAGCCACGAACTTGGGAAATAAGGGATGTGCTGATCTCGGCGGCGAATTCGATATCGTGGACGCGGTTCGTAGCCTGATTGCGTTGTTTGCGGGTTGAGACGGTCAGTTTGCTGGGTGAGCCCGACGCGTGGCTTTCGTACTTGACAGGGCTGAGCGATCTCTGCAGCTCGGCGTTAGTTGATGCATGACAAGAGAGCGTGGTCACGCCATAGGAAAGGAGTGCAAGAGACAACAAAATCAACTTACCCGTCCGCCCTTTCCTTCAGGTGAGCCAGTCGACTCATTACTGGGGATACGTTGCTTCGGCAGAAATGCACGAGCAGTTTCTCTTGCCACGTCGTCGTACTCCTTCTCGAGCTCGGCCAGTTTCTTCTTGAGCTCAGGTGCCAGCTCAGACTCTGACTGCAGCTCCTCGACCTCGCGTAGCCGGTCTGTCAGATCCTTCTGTTGCTGAACCAGTGCGGTACCCAGACGGCCAGCTTCGGCCATGCGGCGTTCTGTCTCGGCGAGGTGGGCGCGTAGTGCGCGTTTGGCTTGGTCGGCGGAAACATCAGCATGTTCGGAAAAGGTGCCCTCGTCGAAATCGGAGAATCGGTAGTGTTGGCTCGTGCCAGCGCCAAAGGACATCGCGGGCGGGTGAAGAGCGAAGGGCCGCTCGACTGCAGTCACCCGGTGACGCGGCGTAGGCGTCACCGGGCTGCCGTCCGGTTGAGAAGCCATGTTGCTTCAGCCGGCTCTCTCTCTCCTCCCTTCGAGCCTCCTCTCGTTCGACGGCACGTGTCAAATGTGTCAATCGGGGCAAGGAAACTGCCGAAAATCGGTGCTCGGTGTTCGTCGTCGTCGAGCACGCGAGCGTGCGTGGTCGTAAGTTGTTATCGTTGTTCTGGTCGCGGGTGGTGTGCGTGTCTGGATTGTGTCGAGGTGAGGTGAAAATAAAACCACGTCTCGCGTCTCACCACCGAAAAGGGGAGGCGACGGTGGTGGTAGGATTAAAAGAGACAAGTGAAAAACAGAACAAAGAGGTTGCCCGCAAAAGAAACGAAAGGAAGACAGAAAGATAGAATGTAAAAGACCGAACGCAGGCTACAATCGTGCCGAGCGTTGTTAGATGTGACAGAAAAAGAGTGTGTTGGGTTGGTGGTCGAAATCGGCTGGCAAATCCGACGCGAATGGTTGTGCGTACAAAGACCGCTCTGCCAAAGCAAGGGAGCGCGAAAGCTGCGTTGGGGGTAGTGGTCCAGGTGGTGGCAGTAGCCCTTCTTTGTGCAGTCCCAATCCGACACACCAAAGAGCGGCGGCAGAATTAAGGAGGGGGAAAGGGGAAATGGAAAAAGGAGATAAATTCCTTTCAGCTTGCAAGGTCGCCCAAATGCCCTTCCGTTCCCTGACTGCGTCGGTCTTGTCTGCAGGCAAGTCGGGTTTGTAGCAAGACACTCTCTGGCAAGAAAGATGCGAAAATGATGACAAGAAAAGAAGAAGAAAAAATAGAGCAATTTGCAGAAGGCAAGCAAAAAGCCAGAACCAAAAGAAGCAAGGGATAGGGATAATGAAAACAGCAGGGCCCCCGGCGAGTGGGATCTGGCGAATTGCACACAAAATAAGAGAGGGGACGCACCAAAAGCACAAGCAAAAAGAGACAGAAAGAAAATACGCGACCAAGCAAGGTTAAGGCTGATCTGGAATTGGCTTGTCTTGGGCCAAGGCCCGATCGTCTGATTCGCCCGCTGGGGCCCCGTTGTGGTCCCCAGTCAGAATAGAGAAACGGCGGCGGGAGAAACGAGCGAGCGAGGCTTTAGACAGAAACAGGTGGACGGACAGACGCGCTGTGACGGATGACAAGCGGTTCTAGAAAAAGGCCAAAGACAAAGCGGTTCTGGAAAAAGACCAAAGACAAGAAAGCGAACGGCTCGAATGGATGTGCTGTTGTTTTGCCTCGTTTTGCGGGTAGCGTCAACAAGCGAGAGTAGGAGAAACAAAAGACAACGGGCCGGGACGCTACAGAAGAGAAGGAAGACACGCCGACGTCGGTTCGCGCATTACCTGTTTCTCTGCTGCTGCTGTCCGTGTATATTGTGTTATTGTGTCCGTCTGGTTTCTCAAGTCTCGCCTGATGTTGCTGTTCTGCTTTGCTTTGCTTGCCGTCGACTGCGTTTCCGAACCAGACTTTTCTGTGCTGAGTACTTTGTACTGAGTATCGGTACTCTCGGGGATTGTCGCAGCCCCCGCCAGCTGAGAAGGGGAACACCGAAACAAAACAGAACCGAGGCGGAGGGAACAAGAAACGGAACAAAAGGAATGGAGGCGAAGTATACAGAGCACACAAAGGAAATAAAGAGACAGAGAATGGAAGAGAAGCGAAAAGAGGAGATGCGAAGACAAAAGGGGCAAAAAGAGGCAAAAGGGGGTTGAGGAATGTACAGAAATCTTGCTCTTCATCGACGGAAGCTACGAGTCTTGGGTTTCCTGTTTTCTTCAAGATGGGCAGGCGCGAAGGAGCATTGACACGGGCGTGCAATGTCCCTTTCTGACATGCCATCGCACGCCCGGAGCATGACCAGTCTTTCTGCCAGGGACCAGGGAAGGAACGATGGACCAGGGCGCGGAGTTTGGGGATGTGAGAGAGATGGGATGCAAACAAAACAATTTTCGGAGCAGTGTTTGTTTGTACAAGGGTGTCCGCACAGATGGGTACATGTACGAGTCACATTTTTCAAGTAATACGGAGCGGCCGCACGTACGCCGTAAGAATGCTGGAGAAGAGAAAAGAGTACACAGTAAGAGGCCAAGCCGGAGAGAGGCCCATGTCCTACATACAAGGCCGGGCCAGCCATACGCCTTCCTTCCCAACAATTTATGATGCTCGTGACTTCCTCAAATCTATTTTCAGTGTTCCGTAGTTGCCTCATACGGAGGTTCAAGTTATATCGAAGATGTTGTCCAAAAATACGGAAGGTGCAACTGGGTGGCTTAAAACAACAAGCCAAAAAAAAAAAAAAAAAAAAAAAAAGTACATCGAGTTATGCCATCGAGAGAAAAGGCGGGAATTGCATGTTGACTTATTGCCTCATTGACTTGCCGACTCTCGTGACAGAACGCGATCCTCGCAAAAGTCACAACAAAACACAAACGGCCGGCCCAGAACAGCGAATCCACTCTGAACGCGTCGCAAGCTTGCAGTGCATAATGTTGACAATTTGGGCGCCCCTGCGCAGGACCCATTGTCTCGGCCAATCACATGTCTCCGTTCTTGGTGCATTGCACTAGCACCAAACAAACCAACCCCAAAAACACAAAACGGCCAGGAACCCGCGCCTTCTAAAATGCACCAAAAATAAGCCGGCAGCGGCAGGTGGCAAGCGCGACTAACCGATTTTCTGCTGATGTAACCAAGCAACCAAGTACCTTCCAAGTGTGGCGAAAAGTTTCCATCTGTGGCTGTGGCTTTCCACTACAGAATCTCGAATCGCAAATCGCATATCAAATGATAAAGCTACCATCTCGATCCTTTCCAGCAAGCTTTTTCTGACGGCATTTTCATCCCAAACACACAACACACAACCATGTCAGAACCTGCAGCAGAGGATAGCGGTGCCGTCGCCGGCGTCGTGCCCATTGCGCCCGTCCTGTTCAAGGCGCGCGGCCGCAAGGGCAAGGCCAACATGCGCAAACGATCGCCGACGCCGCCACCGGCCAACAGCGACAGCGACTCCGACTCGGGCAACGACTCTTCTGACGACGGAGGACGGGGCGCGATCCGGGAAGCCAAGCGGCGACGCAAAAACGGAGCTGGCATCATAAGTGCATCGACCGAAGACTCATCCTCAAAAAGCGGCGTCGCAGCACCGACCGAGCTCGAACAGCCGCTACACTATGCCGACCGCGGCGCACTCCTGGCCGACTCGGACGTGGCCACAAAGACGAGCCACATGACGGATGCAAAGCCGGCGTCAGCATCGAAATCATCAGCAGCGACAGCACCAACACCAGGCGCTCTCATGGGCGGCGTGGCTCCACCAAAGGCCGTCGGCCCCGTCAAGGCGGCCACCAACATCCGCACCATTACGTTTACCGACTTCAGCCCGGACGTCTGCAAGGACTACAAGCAGACGGGTTTCTGTGGCTTCGGCGACAGCTGCAAGTTCTTGCATGCGCGCGAAGACTACAAGCAAGGGTGGCAGCTGGACAATGAGTGGGAGGCTGTGACCAAGGGCAAGAAGAACCTGGGCGGCACCATTGTGGCCAGTGCGGACCGCAAGAAGTTTGGTGCCAAGGCTCAGAAAGAAGATGATGACGACGACGACGAGGACGAGGCGCTGTTGCGGGAGATTCCGTTTGCGTGCGTCATCTGCCGCTCGAGCTACAAGCAGCCCATTATTACACGCTGCGGCCACTACTTTTGCGAAAAGTGTGCGCTGGACCGGTACCGGCGGGACCCGAGCTGTGCAGCCTGCGGAGCGGCCACGACTGGCGTTTTCAACAATGCGAAGCGACTGACAAAATTGCTGGAGCGCAAGCGGCAGCGGGCGGCCAAGCGGAGGCAGGCCGCACTTGAGGCTGGCGAAGAGGTCAGCAGCGCCGAGGAGGGCGAGGAGGGCGAGGAGAGTGACTAGGTTTAGGCATGGAACGGCCAATTTTGTCTGCAGCATGTTACTTTAATTTGTATACCACATTTAGCATTGGGCGGCGTTTGCATTTGATATCTCTATCTCTGATTGGAGAGGTGTATGGGGTATATATACATAGGGATCGGCCAGTGATCGGCTGTCCTTGTGGGAGACCACGGGAAGCCACAAAAGTAGTCACAAAAGTAATCCATCTTTTGGTGTTTTTACCATTCAAATGGCCCAGCTACCAACCATTCAAGCAGTTTTTGTAGTACCGTGACATGTCCTCAAAGTCCGCATGGACTTGTAGCCTGCGTAGCGGGTCGGATCAGCACCGTCTTCGGATTCTACCAGTCCTGGCGTATCAATGGCAATTGTATCGGCCTGCAGGAGTGTCTGCGGTTCCGTCCGTCCGCACAATATCAGTCGTCGTCATGATGTGTATGTGTGTAAACGTGCGACATGTCGACAGTCCGCGGCGCGGCTCGGCTCGATGCTTTCGGGAGTGGGGATTGGTATCGTCAGATGCGGCGCGAATCGGCGGGAATCGGGCGCGGCTATCCGGCCTGTTCGGTTACTTCGTCTCGGAGCACGCTCATGCAGCTCACTTTCCAGATTCACCGCTGCCGTCGCTCCCTCCGCCAATGCTCCGTTGCGCATTGCTTGCCATACGCTGGCGCAGTGCCTCGGCCTTCTTCTCCCACGATTCGCGCGTCTGCACAAGACCCCGCCGGCGGGTTTCGAGGGCGGCAATCAAATCGTCCTCGCCGGCCGGTTCAGCGGACATCTTCCTTTTCTGGGCATGTTAGCAGAAGTATATTATAGACATCAAAGACACCAAGAGAACGAGGGACGACGCACCTCTTTCATCTCGATATCCGTCTTGAGACCGGCGCCGACCATCGTTCCGACAATAGTGATGGCAGCGATGCCGATTGTCAGAATCATGCCGCGGACGCGGACTTTAGGGGCGACATTGTTTGGCGGGGGCATTGTGGCGATCGGAGTGTATGTTGAGACAAAAAGGAGCTGCTGAGTGTCGTCTGCCGTCGTCGCATGTTGGGAGAGAAAACGGCGTGGGGGTTCCTTCCATTTTGAGCTCCAAAAAGCTTCTAAAGATTTTGGCGGTGGCGAGTGGCAGAACAACGACATCTCAGACAAGAAACTGAATGCAGTCAATCCCACGCGAACGCAGTGTTGTATTTTTACAAAAGAAATATATATAATTTTTTTTAACGCTTCTCTATTAGTGTTTTATTTTCCTCGCACCTTGTTTCGTTGTGCAATCGCAAGGCATCTTATTTGTATATTTTTGTTGTAGATCAACGAGCAAAAAAGTGTACAATATTATGTGAAAAGTATCACGATAACAAATCTACAACTAATTGACGAATGACAAGTAGTTCCCACCATTTAACCGTATTATTTTTCGAGAGGAATCTAATAAAATTATAGTTGGAAATTGTACAACCACCCCAAGCGTGAGGCATGATAAATCTCCCCGAGAAGAAAATGCAAAGACCCGTTAAACTCCTTATGCGATGCAGCCCCCTGTGTAAGTGCCCTCCCGATGTGTATATTTACACTACCCTGCCCGCGTCTATTTGATATTACCCAAAAATGGAACGTGTGCCCCCGTGTATGTACATGTGCCATGGAGAGCACGAGTAAGCGATATATATGAAGAGTTGGGATGGGGGATATAGGGAATGGGAGAGGGGCACAGAGAGTGGTGTGATGCCCGTTTTTTGTCATTGTTCTTTTGTACAAGTGTCGTCACCGTCATGTTTTTCGTGCATGTTTCTTTCCTCGCTGCCGCAGGAGGAAGATTGCGTCTCCTGTTTTCCCTCGCTACCGCTCAAAAGGTTATAATGGCTCCGGCGCATTCAGCATCTTGAGCACGATTTCGTAGATACCAAACGTGATTCCAGCTGCCGGCACCGTCCGCAGCAGATGCGGCGTCAGGCCGCCGTACAAGCCCGGGATGCGCTCTTCGCGCCACACGCGCATAAAGCACTGCACGAGCCCCGTGTACTTGCGCTGGCCGTCGGCCATGGGCGCCTGCCGCAGCCGTGTGCGGACGACCTCGTGCGGGTAGGTCAACAGGGAAGCAAACAGCTTGGCAGCGCCTGCACCGCCCAGGGGGCCCATCCACTCGACAAACTGGTCCCAGGCGTTTTCTTTGCGGCCCTCGGCGACGATGCGGGCTTTGCGGCGCTCGAGGCCGCGCTTCATCTGTTCGTACAGCAGCCAGTGCAGGGTAGACTCGGCGGCGCCCAGGTAGCTGGCGGTCATGCCCTTGTAGAGACCACGCACGCCTTCGTTGCGCACGACTTGGCGCACGCAGTCGGCGCTGTTCTTGTACTGGCGCTCGATGCCGCGGCTGGCGTCGGCGTTGTTCTTGTCGAGCTGCATGCGGGTCTTGATGAGCCAGATGGGGTTGGTGGCCGTTGACGTCACGAGTCCGGCAAAGATGCCGGCAACCAGCTGGACCCACGGCGTGTCCTGGCTGACGTGGGCCTGTTCGGCAATGATGCGCTTGCCGTTGCCGTACGTGAAGAAGTTGATGGACTTGGCGGGCATGGTGCCGACGAGCGTGGGGCCCAGGCCCTTGAAGAGGGCGCGCCAGCCCTCGACGCGCTTGACAGTGGCAAAGATTTGCATGGTCTCGCCGAGGTGTCGTGCGACGGCGGCGACGGGATTTCGGGAGGAGGACGGAGGCAGCTGGGCCTGGGCGGCGCGCAGCTGTTGTTGGTAAAAGTCGGACTGGAGGCGTGTGCGGATGGTGTCGAAGGGGGCGGTAGCGGTAGCGGCGGCCAAACTGCCGACTCTGAGGGGGAGGAGACACAATGTTAGACCAGGTCATGGGTCATGATTTGTGGCTCGAAAACATGGCCAGATTCGGGATGGGGGTACTCACGCTCCTGCCACAATATGTGACCAAGACTTTGCATTCTTCACGGCCACGCCATGGCCCTGCCGCTGCTGTGCCACGACAGCCTTTTCGATGCTGGCGACGCTCGATTTGCTGCTGCTTTTGTTGGTCCTGCTGTCCTTTGTCGGCGGATCAAAAGCTTCCGGCGAGCCCGGCGGTGGTGGGACGGGCGCCGCTGATTCGGTAAAGCCTGGAAGGCCATCGGGGGTTGCGCGTTGCGACATGGTTGGTATGGTTTCGGTATGGCTTCGGTATGGCTTGCCATTCACAGTTGAGGCAGGGGGGGGTGGTAAAGAAAACGAGAAAGAGGAGAAAGGAGAGAAAGGAGAGAAAGAGGAGAAGAGAACAGAAGGAAACCTGGAAAAGAGAAAGGACCACTTCTAGAGCGAGGGCTCCAAAACCCAAAATTTTGATAGGCGATGCGGCCGTCGCGCAGTCAGAGCAGGTACGGCGTAAAAAATGTTTTAACGGGAAGGAGCCCTCCGGCGATAGCGATAAGACCGCGACGGCAGGAGGGATGGGTGGCGATAAGACGCGATAAGGTGGCGCCAGTGGTCTGGGCCGGCAGGAGCCAGGCTCGCCAGGCTTAGCCTATTTTTTACGTCGTAATACGTCGTACTGGGCCACTGTAAAGTACGAGTACTCCGTACAGGCGGCCTGGCTGGCAGTGGCTTGCCTTTCGCAGCCTCACCTTCAAATTTGACATTCTCACACCAAAACACTCTCAACGACGACCTGCCCCCCACGCACGGCTCGCATTCAGCACAACCAGACGAACATCGACACTAGTCCCACTCTGCTTCCTGTTCATCGACACACCTCGCACAGCCGCCGCCATGTCTATGCTCGGGCGCCAGTCGCCCGACGAGCGCGACGACCGTCTCGGCGGCTCTCGCTCGGCCACGGGGCCTTCTCGCAAAGAAGAAAACGTGTACATCCCCCAGTTTATTACCAAGCGGCCATTCTACGCCATCGATGAAGAGGAAGAGAGTGCGTCGGCCGCAGCCGACAGCGCCGAGTCCGGCACGGCCAACATTACCCGGTCCGGGTCGCGCGACTACCTCGAGCATCAACGACTCCGAAAGACGCAAGAAGACACGAAATGGTACCAGCGCGGCAAGAAAGTCGGGCCCGCGGCAACAAAATACCGCAAGGGCGCCTGCGAGAACTGTGGCAGCATGAGCCACGCGCGACGCGACTGTTTCCACCGCCCGCGCGCGAAGCAGGCCAAGTACACGGGCGAAGACATCCAGGCGGACGAGCTGGTGGAGGACGTCCACTTGAGCTGGGATGCGAAGCGGGACCGGTGGCTGGGGTTTGACCCGCGGGACTATGCGGCGATGATGGCGCAGAAGGAGCGCATGAATGAAGCGCGGCGCGTGCTCGTCGAGAAGGCGGAGGCCGCCAAAGGCGGCGAGGGAGCGAAGAAAGACGACGACGGCACCCGCTACACAGAAGACACGGAGCTGGGCGTGTCGCGCAAGAACGGCGCCGCCGACTTGCGCATGCGTGAAGACACGGCGCGCTACCTGGTCAATCTCGACACTGACTCGGCCAAGTACGACCCCAAGCGGCGCAAGATTGTCGATGGCGGCGCGTTCCTCGACGACTCGGCCCGCCTGTTTGCAGAAGAAAACTTTGCCAAAGCGTCCGGCGACGCCGAGGCGTTTGAAAAGGCCGAGCGCTATGCCTGGGAGGTGCACGACAAGACAGGCGATGCCAGTCTGCACATGCAGGCCAACCCGACAGCGGCCGCGCACCGCCGCAAGATGGCCGAGGAAGAGGCGCGCAAGAAGCAGAAAGAAATGGACGATTTGATGCGGGAAAAGTACGGCGTGGTGCCGTCGGATGTGCCGGAGGAGGCGGACATCAAGGGCGACGCAAAGAGCAGTGGCAGCACAGCCGGTGCTGTATCTGGCGCCGCCCGCAAAAAGGCCGCCCTTCTCGCCACCGCCGTTGCTTCGTCGGAGCACTTTATCGAGTACGACGAGTCCGGCCACGTCAAGGACAAGTACCAGGCCAAGCGTGCCGACCGCTCCAAGTACGCCGAGGACGTCTTCCCGCTCAACCACACCTCTGTCTGGGGCAGCTGGTGGAACAACTTCCAGTGGGGCTATGCGTGCTGCCACTCGTTTGTGCGCAACAGCTACTGCACCGGCCCGGACGGCAAAGCTGCGTGGGAGCGGGCGGAGCGTCAGCGCCTGGGCGACTGGGGTGATGACGACAAGGACGGCAATGAAAGCGGAGAGCGGATGATGCTCAAGGAAAAGGGCGAGGACGGGGACGAGGACCTGCCCTCAGACGATGACCGGAGGCGGAGAGACGAGTCGCCGCCACGGAAAAGAAAAAAGGAGCGGAGCTCGAGAGACGATTAGATGTGCTTTTGTTTCTTTGGTACTCTGGTACCTGGCGTTGGTTCATGAGATGAGGTTTCTTTCACGGAGCACTTTGCTCATTTACTAGCATAGCGGGTATAATATTAAAGACATTTTGCTTATACAAATTTACTGGAAATCGAGGATATATATTTTGCGTGTATCGCTACCTCCCTAAGGGAACTGGCAACGGTCGTATACTTGTCCAGCCCATACCAAGGACCAAAGTGAACGAAAACAAACGACATGAAAAGAGGAGGAAAACGTGAAAAACATTGCTGTGGCAGTCGCTATCATATTGTACAAAAAAAAGCAAAGGAGAAAAGGAAAAAAGGAGAAAAGGCGCCAAAAGATATATAACGTGAAGAGTGGAATCATGCAGAGATGGACTCGTGCTCCTTTCCGAGAGACGAAGCTGGCACTTTCGCCTCACTAACGCCGCCCTTCTCATACTCGTGCTCACCGTGAGCGTGCTCAGCATGTTCACCATTCTCGGATTCACCTTGCTCAGCTGAAGTATTCTGGCCGTTTTCTTCCTCAAGGAACGCGCTGATAACGGACTCGGCCAGCGTACCCCACTGTGCATCATCTTGATCACCGTCCGCGTCCTCTTCATCGTCTTCTAAAGCAGGACTCTCGCGTCCGCTGCTCTCATGTGCGGCGGGAGCGCCCCGCGCACTGGGAGAATGGCTGACAGGTTCAGAGCCAACAGGACTGTCCGCCTCTTTGTGAGGCGCTCTAACCAACAGCTCGCCAGAGCCTCCGCCAGTCTCGCGAGAGGCGTTGTCGTCGGAGTTGGCAAGTTGGGGAGCCTCCACTTCCTCTTCGTCAGACTCTGAGTCGATGGGTGCCTCGACGACCATCATATTCTCCTGCTCATCGTAATGCGAGCTGTACTGTGCCTGCGATCCGTTGTTGTTGGCTAGAGAATCCTGTGACGGTGGCAAGCCTAGGATCTCGTCAAAGGTCGTCGACTGTCCACGTCTATGCTGGTGGGGACGAGCACTGTTGTTGTCATTGCTGCTGCCACCGTTGCTACTCTCCTCTTGGTGAACCGGCTTTCTCGCGGGCACGTGTGGGTGGACCTCCTTCCGCTTGATCGTATGCTGGTCGTGCTGCATGGGGAGGTGCATCTGCGACTGGTGGCTCTGGTCGTGGAACCTGGATTCGGTCGTCGGCCGGCGCTTAATCGGGGTGATCCGTGCTGGTAGGTGTGGCGGCGGTGTTGATGCCGCTGCAGGCGGGGAGGTGCCATCTTTGGCCAGGGCAAGCTCGCTCGGCATAGGCAGCGGCTCGCCCGGAGGCGGCAGAGGCATGCCACCGCCCATGGGTTTGCTAAGGTCGAGCGGCTCGCCGCTGCTCGTCGTGCGGCTCTCGAGGCCTGTCCTTGCTTTGCGGTCGGCAGCAGCCGTGGCACGGCGTTGTAGGGCATTGATACCCCAGCGCTTGGCTGACTGTGCTGCGCCCGTCATGGCTGCGGCCAGCTGAGTACTCCGCTTGGCGGGCGGCGTGCCAGAATCGGAGGAGATGGTCGTGGTAAATGACGGTTCGATCGAAGGCTTCCGCACTTGTAGCGGCGGTCTGGAGCCCGTACCTGAACCGGCCATGCCAGCTAGAGACGAGGAAGAGGCACGCCCAGAGCGCGACTTGATAGAGCGTCCATCTAAAGAACCCGTCTCACCGCCATCGGCATCCACAGGCACAGTCTTTGACCGACCAACTGACCGACCAACGGGCGTTTCCGAGTCGCTGACGGGAAACATGCCGTCACCTCCCTCATCGTCACCCTCCTTGGTGCCGCTCCGCGATCTGTCAGCGCGGCTGGCGGCTTGCCCTGCCGCACTTGACTCCATTGAGGACACACTAGATTTTCTGCTTCGGAGAGTGCCGGATGACAACCAAGACACGGCCGTGTTCTGTTTTCCGTTCTTAGGCGGTGACGAAGACTGAATCGATGCCTCGGCATGGGATCTATCCGTGCCGACTGTGGGTTCCGACGGGCTGGCAAGGGCAGATGTCGTCCGGGAGAACCTCTTAGGAGGCGACATTCCAACCGAGCCCGTATCACTGCTGCCATCACCACCAGTGCGTGACTTTCTGTTGTTGTTGATGGCCTTGGCAGCCGCCGCATTAGCGGACTCGCCTGCTGCTGCTGTCGCTGCAGCTATAGCCGTGGGAGACGCAGTACCGCTGATAGGCGCACTATGGGTCTTGCTAAGACGGCGCAGGCGCAGCACGGCGGGCGAGGCATTCTCTTCGTTCTCAGGCGTGTTGACTGCCGCGCTAGTCGAGGAGGCCGACCTTGCATCAACACCAGTGGCCAAGCTCGTGCCCATTGCTGGGTTTGTGCCAGCGCTGGTCTCGATGGGGACACCGTTGCCTGCTTCTGTGCGAATTGCTGTGCCTTCGTGTTCGCTGTCCGTCTCGTCCTCCCAAATACCACCACGAAACGCTTTTTTGCCGGTGGGGAAGAAGGGTGTGTCATCCCAGAAGGGAAGCACAATGCTCTCGGAGATGGCATCTTTGATTTTGTTTTCAATAATTTGAATAAAGACGGGCCAGGTCAGCTGGCGAGCCATGACAATCGGGCGAGTCTCCATCTCGATCTTGGGCATGTGGCGGAAGGTGAACCAGACACGGTTGCTGGGTGGTCCCTTGATCTTGAGCAACATGTGGCCTTCCAGTTGCGTCAGGACGACAGCCAACGATGTCTTGACTTCTTGCTGTCCAATGGGTGTGCTCACACGAAGTGTGGCGGCGAGGTCGATCTCAAAACGACCCTTGTATAAAACGTCGGCCTCAACTATGCACTCGCCTTCGGCTGTCAGGCTCTTGAGGCGAGGTGATGTGATTTGGGGTGTGGTCTCGCCAATGTCGACACGCTGCACGACGAGACTCGAGATGAAGCTAGGCCGCGGCGTACGTGACAGCTTTGTGATGACCTTGGACTCGACAAACTTGAGGACATCCGACGTCTTGTAGACACCGAGGAACAGACGACCAAGGAGGGCATTAAGCCACCGCATTTCGGCGGCCTCTTCAGAGGCATGAAGTCTCTCCATCAAGGACGTGAGATGCTTGACGTCAATCTCGTGCGGTTTGGGTGCCTTGTCCAGGCTGCGGAGCAGGGAGAAGTAAAAGTCCTCCTTCTCAGAGCAGTTCTCGCAGTAAAAGAACCAAGGCTGGGGTGCCGGAGCATTATGGGCCTTTGCCCGCTCGTGGTTTTTGGGTGAGAGGTGGATGGCGTTGCGTTTAATGAAGAGCTCGCCCTCGGGGACGACGTCAGCGCCCGAGTAGATGCCTACATCGTGGTCGGCGAGCTTAATAACGTGGCGCACGTCTACCTGTTGGTCGTCGTCGAAGAGGATCAGGTGGCCATGGCGGAGAACAACATAAAACATGTTGTGGGCGTTCTTGGGGCGGGGGCTGGCGGCGTTGCTGACCTCGACCTTGTTCGGATCGGATTTCTTGTTCAGCATGCTGCGGAAGAAGGTCTGGTAGACGCTGGGGCTGGGCGGCGCGACCTCGGCCGAGCCGACCGACGTGCCACGCTCAATCGGCCGCAGATTGCCGCCCATGGCGACATACTTGCGGTGGACAGCAAAGTAGCCGGCGGTCGCAAAGTCGTCGGCCGGATCTTGGCGGTGTCTATGGTGCTTCTTGCTCTTTAGGGAGCCGGAGCTGGCATCGCCGCGTTCCTGGGCGTACTCTTTCCTAACGGCCTCGAGCGTCTTGATGTCGTCGCCTGGCAGGACCAGGCCGTCGTATTTGTAGTTGTCCTTTTCCTTGGACACGCGACCACCGTCTGGCGCTATCGTGTCCGCACCAGCCTGCGCATCCGACGACTCGACCGGCCGAGTCCAGGCATAGATAGCCGCCGCCAGCAGGAGAGGGAGGAACGTCAAGCCGCCAAAGAGGTAGACGAGAAGGAAGGTCGTGAAGCTCGCCATGGCTTCGGAAGAGGCGAGGCCAAAGGTCGAGGGTTGAGGATCGGATGATCGTGAGGGTGTCTCGGGTGAGTTGCAGAGGTGGAGGGGCGGACGGGGTTCAAGATGCGGTGGAGGAGGAGGGACCGGCCACTGCTGGAATTGAGATGCAGGGGTTCGGCGGGCAAGGTCGCGATTGGAGTCGACAAACACTCTCCCAGGAGCATTTCCTCGCTCAAGATGACACGCGATCAGGCGGAGGCAGCGGTTCCATGTCCGTCGGTAGAGCGTCGAGAGGATATGCGATAAGCAGCAGTTGCAAGCTTGCTGAAAAAGAGAAAGAGGTTGCGTTTCTCGCGGGCCGTTGAGCGTGTTGAACTACTCAAGTGTTGTCCTGTTCTTTGGGTTTTCTTTGGGGCGACTTCAGCCGTGTGCAGGCAATTAGCGCGTGGATTGGCCAGAGCTGACGTCGGTTGAGCAGCGGTGGACGGTCGTATTAGCCGCTTTAAGCCAAAGCGCTGGGGAGCAGGTGGGACCAAGCTTTTGTTGCTAGGTCAAGGAACAATGGAGGAGACGTGGTCGAGAGTTAAAGAAAAGTACTGAAAACCCGAGTATGGGGCAATTTAGTTGGTTTGTTGTTGTCTCGTGTGATATGGCCTTTTTGGGCTCTCACATTACACAAAACACGTCTATATGAGGTAGGAGGCGCCGAATGCGACTTCCTTCAAACCGCGAAAGTATGGTAAAGAAGGCAAGAGTGGTTGAGTCCAGGGAAGGAAGGCGCCAACGGTTCGCCCCACTAAAGCCTCTGACATTCTGAAGTCCCTTCCTTGTCTGGCTTGTGAATATCATTGCAGGGGGCGCTGGGGCGTTGCGGGTGCAGTCTGCGTCGAGTTATGATAAGAGCTTTGTCAAGCCCTCGTCACTTTTTCTTTCCAGCAAGATGCCTTCAACGACAGACCACTGGCACGTTGCTGGTACTTCTCGGGTCGCACAAAAGCCAAGCACTGTCACGAGTCTGACGAGATCGAGATATATCTTGCTCGTGATATGGAACTGGACTGTGTCCTTTTGGACGGAGGGCCGCAAATAATATCCTTTGCTAGACAGGTATAAACAAGTATAAGGTGCGCTGTATTGTACAAGTCTGAGACATACAGGTACCTTTGTTCGAGTTGGAGAAACTATGAGGCTGTCAAAAACACGAAGATAGTCTTGGTGGTAAGATATACTGTCTGCTGATAGAATAATGAATCGTAGCTACTTTTGCTATGGAAATGGACATGAAGCGTGGAAGAGACAACAATAACGAAAGCAGAACAACAAAGAATAAAAATAAAACTGAAAAACAAAACTGAAAAACAAAAAGAAACACGAAAGAAAAGTATAAAGGGAAGAAGGTAAGAAGGTAAGAATGGAACCAAAAGAAACTGAGGCACCACAGTGGAAGACGCTGGACATCGGTATCAACAGCTGCTCGTCCCCTTTTCGCACCTCCAATGTGCTGTCTCATCATTCAAACATCTTTTCAATTCGTCCACCAATACACACATCGTCGGGGTCGGCAGCCGGTCCATGGTATAGTTGGCTGCTTACCACGCGTTACGGTCCCAGTTGGGGTCTGCACAGGTTAGTATTTTGCTCAAGAGTCGACAATTTCAGACAAACGCCCATTCCCTCCATGGACGGCGGAAACTCACCCTGAACAAAGGCCGCCATGACCTTGCTGCCCGTCTGCAGCAGCGGGTGCCCGACCACAATCTTGAGAAACTTTTCCAGACCCGCGCGCCGCGCCTCAATGACGTCGTCGCTGAAGCGGTTGGTGAAGACTTTGCCCGGCAGCGGCGGGATGGTGACGCGGGCGCTTTCGCGCTCGAGAATGTCGCGGAAATACTCAAAGTCGCTGTAGCGGCGGCGGACGACGCTCTGGCGGACCTTGAAGGCCGGGATGTTGGTGCGGCAGTCGATTTCGTAGTCGGTGTACATGTGGCGGCCGACGCCGTGGGTGCGGGGGTTGCGGACCTCGATTTCCAAAAAGTTTTCGGGCGGGCCGTAGATCTCGTCAAACGACTGGGGGCGGCTTTCGGGGAGGGTCTGCATGATGGGCCGGTGGAGGGAGTTGGCGAAGGCGGGAGGGGAGGAGGGCGACTTTGGCGGGGAAGAGGGCGAAGTAGGAGAGGCCACGCCGGCGCTGGCGGCTGGTGGGCGGGAGGAGAAGGGGTCTTTCGCTGGCGACGCCGTTTTGACGGTTGGAGAGGGGGACGAGGCTGAGACCAAGAAAGTGAGGCTGTCGTCGCAGAGATCGACGATCGAGAGACAAAAGCGATGTCGGACTGAAGACGAGACTGTATGGCGGGGATGCGGCTGGTGTGCGGGGAGGACGTGCGTGAGCTTGGTGAAAAGTATGCGATGCCGTGGGAGGTTGGCAGACGGTCGTGTGCGTGTCGAGCGTGTCGAGCGTGTCGTGGTCTTTAAACGTCACTTGCAGGCGAGGGGTTTGCGAGGCAAAAGAGAAGAAAAGAGGCGGAGGTGGTGCTGCCTTCCCTTTTTGTCGTATTTTTGGCGGCAGCACTCCGTATTCGTAGTAGGGGTCGTCGCTTGCTCTTTCCTCTAGTTCCTTTGGGGGGGCGGCGGAGGAGTTGGTGGGTCGCCTGCCCACAGTGTGATTTAATACAACTCTGTGCGCTGGCACTGTCCACTTACACAAGCAAGGCCGGTGTGGCAGCCCAGGGGTAGTATGATATTCTGTTCTTTTTCTGGAACGGCCGTACCTGGGACGGTGGCTTTTCGTCTTTTCTATCTTATCTCAGATCTGTCACTCGCACGTCTTTTTCAGCCTCAAATTGAGACAGCTTCTGCCATGCTGCCAGCCGCACTGACAATAAATACTTCGCTTTGACTCGACTGTGACGTCAGTTCAAGGGTCAGGGAGCTATGACCAGAGTGCAGACAACACGATAAGAAGGCGAAGTAACTCCTTTCCATCAGAAAGTACAATATCTGGAAAGTTTTATACTCTATCCTGTCGTACAGTTGATGAGGTAAACTGTTGGCGATAGATGGAATTATTGCTTTGGCTGTTCCGTCGGCACTGTGCGCAAAGAAGGAAGGCGGGGCTGTTCGCTCTTGCCTTGTTCCTCTTATCTTGTGTGATTACACGTGATGACCCCAGCGCAATGCAAGGCTGTGGTGAGCATATATATTTAGTGACGGGGTAAAGCATACCTACCATTTCTCCTAGAGCTCCGAGTAGCCATTTTATATTTTATATCACGAGGTTCATCGAGCGGGACAAGGCTTGTCTCACAAATAGGGTAGAAACTTGCAGGATATTATAGATATGAAAGCATATCCTGGAAGCAAGGACTTTGAAACCTGAGTGGGAGCCTCTCATCGTGCAAAAGCTAGAAAGAAGATATGAAAGAATATGTTTAGATAGACATTCGAGTCATTTTGAAGACAGCCATGCAAAACTTCGAAAAATAGTGCATCTCATTGGCTTACATCCCATGTTGGGTGAGGACCTCAGTCTCAATGATTAGTCATCACACGTGACGATCATTGGAAGCTCCACTAGCGCGAGCTCTTGTGGCCTTGTGCTTGCCTCGTGAATTTTTACAGCGTATTTGCTTGCCAAAGCCAGTATCGCCCCCTCATCAACAGCCTTCGACGACAACTTTAAGAACGACCACTTTGCTTTCGACGCCTCATCTCTGCCGCATACTCAAACAGTGCTCTACACCTCCGCACACGCACCATCCATCTCCCCCTCCCTCCCTCACAATGGCGTCGGACAACGCCGCACTGTCGGCGGCCGTGGCTGCAGCGACAGCAACACTCGACCGCATTAAGCCGCCAGCCGGCGTCATCATGCCGCCGCCCGGAGAGATGCGCGAGGTCATTGAGAAGACGGCAGGCTATGCCGTGCGCGGTGGCGCGGGCATCGAGGCGAGGCTGCGCGAGAACCACAGCAACAACCCGAAATTCAGTTTTGTGACGAACCCGGACGACGCGTTCCACGCCTACTACGAATGGCGGAAAGAAGAGTACAAAGCAGGCCGAGTGACGGCCGTTGCGGCGGGAAGAGTCGCAGAGACACCGGGCACAGCAGCAGCAGGGGCAGGCACAGGCAGCACGCCTGCAGCAGACGCCCCCAAGGGCCCCGAGAAGCCGCCAGACTACGAGTTTTCGGCGCGCCTGCCGATTATGAACGCCAAGGACCTGGATGTGCTGCGGCTGGCGGCGTCGTTTGTGGCCGTGCATGGCCGGCCCTTTTTGACGCAGCTGCTGCAGCGCGAGGTCAACAATGCGCAGTTCCAGTTCTTGCTGCCGAACCATTCGCTGCACAACTACTTCCAGCACATGGTGGACCAGTACACGCTGATCAACAAGGACCTGGGGGCGGCCTCTCCTCAGGGAGACTCTGAAGAGAGCAAGGGTGTGTCGACCGCCGACCGCCTGGCGTACCTGCACAAGAACGCCGACGAGCGGTTCTCGATCCTGCTGCGGGCGAAGCAGCGCATCGCGTACAAGGATTGGGAGACGTCGCAGCGCAAGAAGGAGGAGCACGCGCGGGTGGTGGCCAAGGAGGAGCTGGCACGGATTGACTGGACCAACTTTACTGTGCTGGAAACCATTGTCTTTAGCGAGGCAGACGACTCGGCACAGCTGCCGCCGCCGACGTCGCTCAACGACTTGCAGTATGCTTCCCTCGAGGAGAAGAGCAAGCTGTCGATGTCGGCGAACCGGATGATTGAGGAGGCATTCCCATTCGAGGCGCCGTCATACGGCCGGTAATGTTTTCGGTGGAGTGGCGGGACTATAGAGAGGTTTTTGATAATATGATACCCGAAGCGGAAAACGAATATGGGGAGCGAGCATTGGGGTGGCGGGTGCAAAAAGTTACAATACGGGGGCTCATTGTGTACGAGTATCAAAGGACAGGGCGAGCATTGGCGCAGGCGATATAATTATTGTTTCTCTCGTTTTAGCAGGAGTCGTTGTGTTTTCGTTTGGATCTTTATGCTATTGGGGAGCTTACGGTCTATTATTTATGATAGGATATACAAAAACAAGGAGCATATCTGGCACTTTCAACTTCAAGCAATAAAGAAAAAGTATCAAAGGTTTTACTTCCTATTAATTGTTTCTATAACCAATAAATGCACGCTAGATCTTGTCCATGTCTCGTCTAGGCAAGCAGACAGGTCTATCAAAATCAAAATCGAACATCGCACGGGGTATGCTTCGCTATGCCAAAAAAACAGGATATTCCAGACAAAAAAGACAACAGAACACGACTCCGTCATTACATCTCTCAGCAGCTCTTCATCCCAAGCGTACGTCGCTACTCCTGCCGCTTCTCATCAAACTCAGACTCGGCCTCGCCGCACTGCGTCGGCGCCACACTGTCGCTGCACAAGCGGGACCGGCAGGCGTCGTCTGTTGTTGTGGCGGTGTCCGGGGACGACTTTTTGGTGATGGCCGGCGCCGTCTCAGCAGCCGTGAGGGTAGTAGAGGCCTCGGATGGCACACCATCTGCGGTGACCGCCTTCTCGTTTTGCGGCAGAGCCCGTTCTTCATCGTTGCGCCGCGCATCGGCCGCAGCCAAGTCGAGTGCATCGGGCTTCATGTGCTTGCCGTTGAGACGGTTGCGCCACCAGGCCGAGGTAAAGAAGGGGTGCAGGGGCCGTTCGGCAAAAGCAAAGTTGTCGGCGCCGCGCTCGGCGATGACTTCGGCGGCGAGCTCGTCAAAGGTCTTGCCCTCGGCCTTGGCCTGCTTGCGGAGCTTGCGGGTGCGGATGAGCCAGATGATGTGGGACAAAAAGATACCAATCTCCATAAGGGCGCAGATAATGTAGAGAACACCACCCAGGACGTCAAAGGTACTTTGGGCGACGAGGGCCATCAGCGAGAAAAAGGCACCGCTCCAGTCCATGGCCAGAAAGACAAAGTTGATGCCGACGACACGGCCGCGGCGCTTGTACATCTCGAAATACGGCGGAACGAGACCGGCGGCCAAGAAGATGGACGCAATGATACCAACAACAAGGGCGGGGGCTTCGTTGCCGCGTTCGTAGATGGGTTTGAGGGTGAGGATGAGGGCGACTTCAATGCCGGCAAAGAGGGCAGCGACAGTCAGGCCCGTGGCGACGGCCTTCTTGACGGACCAGCCGCTGCCGTAAATAAGAATCTGGGACCAGCTGATGAGACAGAGGGCCATGAAGACTTGTGGCTGGACCTGGATCGGGATGTTGTAGTTTTGCATGACGGCATATGCTCCAAAGGGCACACCGCAGACGCCCCACAGGAACATCATGAGGGCCGGTAGGCCGTCGGTCTTCTTTGTCCGCCAGTTTGTCCATATTTGCGGAATCAACTGAATACACCAGAATCTGTGAGTGAGAGTTAGTATTTGATGCCTAGTAGTTCTTGGCTCTCGAGTAACCTCGAGCTGAGTTCATCGGGTATCGATGCGACTCAGTTTCCCGAGCGTCGCACAAGATTGACGGTCGAAAAGTCTGTGTAGCGGATGGTTTATATAACTTACACTGCAGGACGTGTTAGCAGCCAGCTATGACATATATGAAAAAAAAGAGGCAAATCAACAAATGCTGAATATGAACAAGGAAAATGGCTTACTTGTGCCTATTGTCTGATTGCAGGGGGGAAAAAAATGTTAGTGAACGGCTTTCTTCATAAAGGTGCCCATGGTGACGTTTGTGTTGCTGCCACGCGACCGAATTTGAAAGCAACACCAAGGATGCTCGATGCGAATATCGGAGAAACTTACGCCTAATACATTGGCGGCCTGGACGAGAGAATGTTAGTATTACTAAGGGTTTTGAGTAGCCTTGGCAGTGAGCGCGTTGGTACATACCACTGGGATACTTATTTGCGGCGCCATGGTGGTTGACTGTGGCCGTCGACGAGTATGATCGAAAGTGAGGTTGAAGAAAGAAGGTTCGGCGGGTGGTAATCGAAATCGGGGAAGTTAAGGAGTAGTGTAGAAATATTTCTGACTAAGGAAAGTGCATATGGTCAAAGTAGCGTGTCTATTGAGAAAGAGCGACCGTCGGCGGGTTTTTAGAGTCCGAAGTATGAAAGCAAAAGCCAAGAACGATACAAGAGCTCGATAACAAAAGTAAAGTAACTAAGACCCAAAGCCAAGATCAAAGCCAAGACGGAAGAAGCTCGTAGGTGAAGTTGGGAAATACTGGGGAAAGAAAGAAGCAGAGACTGGCAAAGTCCACGACGGCGACTGATATATATAAGCCGGTGCGGCGGGCGACTAGAAATGACCCTAAGAAGAAGGGAAAACAGAAGACGAATAGAAGCAGTAGGCCGGGATTTGAGGCGTCCGACATGTTAGTCAAAGATGGAAAAGAGAGAGAAAAGATGGGGGCAAGATCGACGACAATCGACGACAATGAGTAGGGGAAAAAACGTGTAGGTGGAGAGGGCTGTGCGGAGGAAAGAACGATCCGCGAGCAAAAGAGCAAAACAAGGAAGGAACAATCGACAGAAGGCAACACAAGACGACCAAAACTTCGGAAAACTTCTTAGGGTCGTATCTTCCTCCCCAATTGCGCATGTCATCTTCACAGAAAACCCGTCAGCCTTAGTTTTTGTTGTCGTTTTAACGGCCTTCATCGCGGGGGGGCCGCTTCCAGTGGCCGTCTTGTCGCCGCGAACTTTGCCATTCAAGTTTTTTTTTCTTTTTCTTTTTCTTTTTCTTTTTTTTGGCAGTCTCTTGACGCCATACTATCGTTCTTTCCTTCCTTTCCTTTGCGTTCTGGCATGCAGTGGTCGGTTTCTCTTTCCTAATCGGGCTAGTATACACATTTGACGGTCTGGCCGCCGTAGTAGGACCCCCACTTTCACGACTCCGCGCCGGAACTTCAGTGGCCACAGCGGGCTACAGCGGTCCTGGGAGCCTCTGGGAGGCAAGATCCAAGACAACGACAAGACAACGGCCCGGGATGGCAAAGATGCACGACTTTGAGCCGGCCCCCGTCAGTCCATTTATTGTTGGCAACTTGCCCAGAAAGGCAAAAGCTTTTTAGAGCTCGTTGACAGTGCAAGTAGAATACAAGTAGAAGAAGTAGCAGCTTTGGAGACAGAAGGAAACGTAAAGAGATCAACAGATGCAAGATGTCAAATCAAATTCAGATTGAAAATCAAGACTAAAGCTTGCTTGACGAATGAACCTACCATAAGCCTACCGTGAATAAAGACTGTCTTGACAGCTATGAGAGCTGCGCGGCAGACATCTCTTGTCTGTTTGTCTACCCAACGGATAACATATCCGAGGTGGCTAAGCTCTCATCGTTGCTTCCGTCTGTCCACAAGCGCGCGGGGAAGCTTGAAGAGAAATGCAAGGAGTGATCGGCCGTGCATGATGCTTCTTAGACAGGCTAGCACTCAGTTGCTCCTATCACATCTTTATTGGCAGCATTGTTACGACGTATTGTCTCGGTCATCCATCGTCTGGGGTTGTTGTGAGCAGATTGGGTTAAGATGCGGACTTCTTTCCGACCGGCTTACATGATCTGTTGACATTAATGATATTTCTGTTTTTAAAAGAGCCATGATGTCAAGATTCCCCAGGTGAGCTGGACCGTTTTTTATCATGATTGACTATGTCGTTGACCCCTGCGGAGTGTTGTGAAGGATCTCAGCGGTTTATCGAGAGACTTGTCAAGACTGGCCTCAATTTGGATTGCATTACTTGAGCTCGAAACATTCTGTCTTTTCCCGTGACTAAGTTTGCTCACTGAAGACAGGGACGATCGAGTGTTATTATCGAACAATTCAATGAATTTCCTAATTAGGATATGTTGTACGTCGTACCCCGTACTCAAATAAAACTGTGGAAAAGCGAGCACCTGGAATGTGGACATCGGAGAAAGCTTGACTCGTCTGAGGTCCTCGTGGGCTTGTGGCAAGTGGGGTTTAGCACTGTAAGTTTGCCGGCCGGCAGCGAGCGTGTAATACTCCGTAAGGCGCCCAGGCGTCCATTAGTACGGCCGCTGTCTTTGGGTAGTGACCGCCCTGAAGCTTTGGCCCTCACCGCCTTCTGGATCTGCCAAGTTTAATCCGGCAGTACTAAGAAAAAAAATCTACGCCTTCCCAAACCGCCCTGAAAATTACATAGGCCTTTGTTATCATTGGATCTCTCCACGCTCTTCACGACGCTCGACAATACCTTTTCCTTTCCAACATCACCACAACCACCACAACCACCACCACACACACACACACACAACGGCCATGTCCAGCCGCCAGCCATTACCGCCCCCAGAGCCACCAAAGCCCACACGGCCGCCCTTCAAGAGAGGCGGCCAGGGCGGCAAACGCAAACGCGACGACGGCAGTGGCCCTTCTGGCGGCGGTCTTCCCACTGAACGCGACAATGTCAACGGCTACGTCCCTCCGCCCAGCAAAGGCCCTCGCCCAAAAAAGCAGCGCAAGGAAAAGAGCGAGGCAGACCCCAACAAGCCCAAACAGACCCCGCCGCCGCCATTGACGGCCGAAGAAAAGCGCGCCAAGTTCAAGGCCAAGAAGCAAAAGGCCAAAGAGAATAGCAAAAACAGCGGAGAATCAAGACACCACCCCAACGCCGTCAACGAAGCCGACCTCGACTACGACCTGGCCCTCAACCGCTCGTTTGCCCGCATGGACGCTGCGCTGTCGGCCGCCTACCTGGCCCGGCAGACCAAGCGCTACGGCGCCGACCTGAGCGAAGTCGAGCTGGCGGACCTGAGTGTGCCTGCCACCGCGTTTGTGGACTCGTCGTCGTACGAAAAGGACCGCACGCTCGAAAACCTGGCCGACTTTTTGGAGGACATGGCGCCCGTGACCGAAACGGGCAAACCGGGCAGCAAGGGCAAGGGCAAGCAGATTTTGCACACGGCGCCCGAGGCCAAGGGAGCACCGCACACGATTGTCGTGACGGGCGCGGGCCAGCGGGCGGCCGATCTGGTGCGGGCGGTGCGGGCCTTTGGCACAAAGAATAATGCGGTGGCCAAGCTATTTGCAAAGCACATCAAGATTTCTGAGGCGGTCGAGTTTCTGGGCAAGCACAGGACGGGGCTGGCTGTGGGTACGCCCGCCCGTCTCATTGACCTTCTCGAAAACGGCGCGCTGTCGGTGGCGCATTTGCGGCGGATTGTGGTCGACGCGTCGCACATTGACCAGAAGAAGCGGGGTGTGCTGGACATGTCTGACACGGTGCTGCCCGTGATGCGGTGGCTGTCACGGCCGGAGATCAAGGCGCGGTACAGCACGGGCGAGGCGGACGAGGAGGAGAAGCCCAAGGACGCTCCGAAGCCGATATCGATTCTGTTCTACTGAGGGGAGAGGGAGATATAGGGGAGAGGGAGATATAAAAGCATTTCTGATCCTTATAAAGGCGTAATGGGTTGCTATTATATTCAGGAGTTTTTATTTATATGGTTTCTTTTCGGACATCAAAAGCATTGCATTGTTCTATTAAACTGCGTTTTAATACTCCGCCTGGCGTATCATTCATCAAATATAATATCTTCCGTCCGATACATCTGTGCTTGTGAAAGCCGCCTATAGCTCAAGAGATCCTGTTGACATGACATTTTGTAAAACAAAGACGGATCGAAGGTACAACAACAACAACAACACCCGATGAAGATACACATACAAAACAACAGGGGCAACTGTAGACTGTGGGCTATGTACGTCATATATAAGAGGGAGGGAGAGATGGAAGGAGGAGAAGCGGAGGGGAGCGAGAATAAAATGGACGTTTCATGAAATCCAAGAAAGACAGTATATGACGAAATGACGAAATACGCATATAGAAATGACCGACACCTGTAAACAAGACGCAAAAACAAATTATTTAACAAGACCAAAGACAACAGAAAAAATGAACAGCAAGATGCGGAAACCATAAAACGAAAAAGTAAAGTGTGGGCGCGTGGACAGGCAGTAAGAGACTGACACCAAGAGGACGTAAGCACAACATCTCCCAAGCACCAACACTGCAAAGGACACTCTTCTGCACACCCTTTTGCTGCCATACCCTCTCATGTGTCACCACAGCCCAAAGTTGCATCTATTCTTCACGAGCCTTCGTTGCCTCCCCACAGCCAAGGAGAAACAGCAACAAAGGCATCACAAAATTCCAACGCATGCCCCGCAACAGCACACGTAGGTAAAAGTCCAAAAAATCAAAACATATATATAATAAAAAGGAGGGGTATCCACTCTACTCGCACCCACGGGGATCCTGTAATCCGGGGTACAAAATAAGGGCGGGGGGCAGCTCAAAGTCCCGCCACCATATCGTTCTCGATAGTTCTCGATCGTTTTCGATCGTTCTTCGCCGTTCGCGTCGCATCGCATCGTCGTTTGTCGTCGTTCGTGCACATCGTTCTCTCCAGCATATCACCGTCGGGCGAGTTACTTATAGGATCGAGCACTTGGACTTCTTCTGCTTCTGCTGGACGGGCCGGGGGTTGAGGACGGCGCTGATTTGTTAGCGGTTGCGTTTGTTTTTATTTAGCCACACAGGACGACGTACCGGATAGCCTCGTCAAAGACGCTCTTGAGGTTGCGCTGGGTCAGGGCCGAGCACTCGAGGTACTTGTGTGCCCGGATCTCCTTGGCGCACATCAGTGCCTGGTCGTACGACACCGGCTCCATGCGCTTCTGGCGCAGGGAATCCAGCGTGGCGGGGTCCTCGCGAAGATCCAGCTTCGTGCCGACGAGGATAATGGGCACGTTCGGTGCGTGGTGGTCGATCTCGGGATACCACTAGTATTGTTAGCAGAGGTCTAGGAGTACGCAAGTTTGCCAGCTACGCCCCGAAAGAAAACTCACCTTCGCCTTGACGTTGTCAAATGACGGGGGGCTGACGATGGAGAAGCAAATCAGGAAAACATCGGTCTGGGGGTACGACAGCGGACGCAGACGATCGTAATCCTCCTGACCGGCCGTATCCCACAGACCCAGGCTGATGGGCTTGCCGTCGACCATCACACTGGCCGAGTAGTTGTCGAAAACGGTCGGGATGTACTCGCCGGGGAAGGCGTTTGTTGTGTACGAGATAAGAAGACATGTCTGAATGTGCGCTGTTAGCCATCTCGTCATTGCGGATTCTGCCAACGAGAACGGGAAAAACATACCTTGCCAACGGCACCATCACCAGTCACGACACACTATATTGTTGAGGGTTCCTGGTTAGCTGGTTGTTCGATATTCTGGAGACAAGCTGGAATGTTGTCATTTTCCAGGGTTGCCTCAACATTGGCATCGATTCCGTTAAAGCCGCACCTTCAAAGACTGAACACCGGGGGCTGCCATCTTGATTTTGAATTTGTGAGTTGTTTAGACACCGATTTGTCTGGGTATTATTGTTGGGGAGGTTGGCGGAAGGTTGAGATGGAGAAGCGTCGAAAAGTTCCGAGAATGCAATTCAATGCTTGTGAAGAAAGAAGAACTCGATCCGATTGTATGTGATGTGTATTGGGCGGGAGAAGTAGCGGAGGTCGAGGTAGATCAAGCTTGGCCTGCAGAAGAAAGAAGAGGTCGGTGGGCAGGCGGGCTATCGGGCAGTTTGCGGTCTGCGGGTTTTCAGGATGGTAGAAAAAGAAAAGGAGGCTGCTGAAAAGAGAGCTGATGTTAGAATTCAGGAATATGCTACACAGTATAAAACCGGTGGTATAAAGATCTGCAGTCAAGGTATTGAGGTTCTCGGCGTTGTCAGATCTCGAATCCCGAATCTTGAACGGTTCTCCTCGTTGCGGGTTTGCGAGTGGGATTAGGTTCGCTTTTATTCCGACCCTCCTCTCCTTTGTCTTGGCTTTGTCTCTTTCTGTGTCTTCTCTGTCATCTTTTATCCCTTTGCGATCCCCACATTTACTGGGTTTCTTAATGCTCTCCCAATTGTTTTTCTCTCACCCCAAAACAGGGCAAGGGGGAACAGGACACAAGGGAAGTCAAAACCGCTGGGGGGAAGGTTTGGGATGGGTGGGAAGGGCGCTGAAGAATGAACGAACAGTGGGGAAAGAGCAAAGCGACGACCGGTGCACTAAACGTGGCTCGAGCCGCTTCTGTTAGGTAAAGTGTAAGATAGTGGTGCTAGGGCCAGGGGCGGCGAAGGTGGGCAACGAGGAGGGCAGGTTCAGCTTGAAGCCATTTTTTGAAAAGAGCCAGAAAGAGCGAGAGCCAGATCCAGGGTAACAGGTTGGACGGCGCGCAGAAGCAAAGAAAGAGCTTGCAGGACTCAGAGCGCCGTTCGAGCAGATACCTCAGGCATGATGCGTCGTAATGGAACCAACAGCCTTGGGGTCCAGAAGAGGCAGTAAAAAAAAACTGCCGGTGGATTCGGCGATGGAAGGGGGATGGACCTGTTTGGGAACGGCTGGAGTGGAGAAGAGGTGGGAGAAGGAGACGGTAGAGGCAAATTTGCGCAGGGGATCAAAAGATGTAGAGAGCGAGAGGGTAGGAGGAGCAGTGACAGGCCGAGGCGAGCGAGCAGTTTCTGGAACCACCTTGTAGCAACAGCAGGCAGAGCACGAACCAAGTCGTTTCAGCGGTTTGACACGCCTGGGTAAAGACGTATAATCCGAGGAGGCAAGAAGGGCCAAGGGGAGAGTGGGCACCACTCGACAATCCCGACAAGCAGCAACACAGTATTGAGCTCGGCGGGAGTCCCGTACTGCAATTGCAGGTTGTGGATGTCAAGGTTGGAGAGAAGGGAAGTGTGCATGTGCAAGCTGAAGAGAGGCGGGAGAGAGAAGAGAGGATAGACAGCGGAAGAGAAATAGGAGCCAAGCAGACAACAGAGAGGTCCCGTCCTGGATGCCGGGATGACGGCCTCGCCCGAACAACAGACAAAGGCGAGAAGAAAGGTCCGGAGCAAGATTGCGGAGACGAGATGACGGCGAGAATTTGTTGCGATCGGCCGAGAAAGCAGAAGGGGGCAGCAAAGAACAACTTGTTGACCGTTGGGGTGGGGAGGGTCTTTTTGCGTATCTTACCTCGTGCGGCGGTGCTCCTGTGCGATTGTTACAGGCGGCAGATTGATTCGTCGAGGTCGACTGCGGTAGAACGGTTTCCAAAAAAGACACAAAAAGTTGCGGTTGTTGTGTTGTCGGTCGTGATCGTCGACGAGAGGCTGAGGCTGAACGTTGAAAGGGGAAGAGGGGAGGAGAGGCAGGAGGAGAGAGGAATGGGTGGGCGAAAAGAGCGGAGAGCAGAAGGCGGAAAGGGGGCAGAATTATGGTTGGCGGTGACGGGCCAGGAGCATCTGATGGGGGAAGGTGCGACCAGACCTAGCTCCGAGGGAGAGGCGAAAGACAAGGCAGGAGAAGGCAAGAGGGGGGAAGGAGCAACCCAACCCCCAAAAATACGAGCAAAAATAGGGAAGGGGCAGGAGGGACAGAAGGGCTCAAGGGGCAGGGACGGTGAAAGGCGGCGTCCTAGGCAGGAACCAGGGCCTGGGCCTGGTACTACTGTTTAGAGCGAGGGGGTGGAAAGGGGCCCGCTGATAGGACTAGAGTGGCTTGAGCGTCGCTGGTTCTGCTAGTTCTTTTTTGGTATTGAGATTTTGGGTTGGTCTTTCCCATTCCCAACTTGGCGAGGATTGGCCCTCTTGGCTCTTTTGGCTGCGGGAAGACGGCGCTGCCAATTTGGGGCCCGCGCTTCAGCGCTGTGTGGGTCGGCGATGGGCCATTTTTACTCGCGGAGAGCGAGCGCTGGAGCTACCAGGCTGCGACAGCGCAGCTGCCAAATCACAAGCCATCAGAGGCCATCAGACAGCTGCGTGAAAGACAACACAAGGCGACCGGTGCTCACACAACACTCTGTACAAAAAATTTAGAGTATTCACGACTTCAACTGTGACTGGATAGAGGTATTCGTGGACCCCGTGGCCCCGTCTTGGCTGGCTTTTTGCACCGCTTTGATCCCTCTTTGATCGACCGGACGGCAAGCAGCAATGGTGTGTGATCGAAACAAAACGGCCCATTTTGGACGGATGGAGTGTTACAAGGAGAATGGGAGAAGGGCAGGATGGAGGTAGAATGGAGGCATGGAGCAGCGGAAGGGGAGGAGGAGGAGGAGTATCACGAATGGTTGTGTACGGTGTATGAGCATCTCCGAGTGTTGGAAGAAAACATGGGCTTTGTTGCAAAAAGGAGAAAGCGAAAGAATCCCATGTTGGCTCGAGCCGTGGCAGACAGAGACTTTGCAGAATTGGTTGTGGTCGTGAAAAGAAAAAGAAAGAAAGAAACGACTGCGCACCCCCTGGTCGACTGACGTCTCGATCGATCGTGTGTTTCGGGCTTCGAATGGGCCGGTAAGAGAAGGCTGCGTGGCAATGTATCTCACCATATAAAGAGTGCCAGCAAGTACATTCTCAGATGTAAGATGCCCCTAGCTGTTTATATGCGCCCCCCCCCCCACCCACTACGGATTACGTTCGTAGCTGTTTCGTTGTTTCTCTTTTGCTGGCCCCCCCTTCTTGGAGCCCCCCTTTCCCTTTTTTTCTGACTCTATTTTTTCTGGCCAGAGGAGCATGATGCTTGACACAGATGGTGCCTCATATGGCGCCTGATCACAGAAGCCAGAAGGTCCAAAGGGTAAAAGAAAGGAAAAACGAAGAGGAGAAGAAAGGACAACACACAAAAGAGGGAAAAGGCAAAAGACAGGGCGAACAGAGAACAGAATCTGTCAAGACTCAAGGCGGAAAACCGGAGCTCATGATTGGCCGTTTCAGATGCATGCACACAGCAAGGGGGGTGAAAGGTTTCGACAGCTGTGAGCAGGCAAAGAGAAAAAGCATAGAAGCAACGAGAACAAGTCCATTTGTTGCCCTTTTGTGGTGAACATATTTAGTGAACCAAAAAATCAAAGAAAGAGACTGACCGAGACCTTTTACCCAGCTAAATGTCTTCAAAGGGTCCGGTCGTCGGCTGCAGTGTGTGTCTGTGCCTAAAGTCAGAGCAAAAGCAGGACAAGAGGCCATGGAAACCCACGAAAGTAGTGAAGGGAAAAAAAGTCCTTGACAACTGAGTTGTCTCTCCCTTGCGTCCCAGCTCGATGGCATTGCACCATCCGCACTCCGTACACATACTCCAAACTCCACACTCGGAGCATACGAGTAGGGTGTCGTAAAACGTGCTCCTCGGTGGGGATGGAGTGGAGAGTTAGTTCTAAAGCCAGAAGTTACACAGTAGAGCGTCTGTTCGTGAAATGCCTGCGCTTGTTATGCCTGCTATCTTTCCTGCTAGACCCGACAGCCGTCTTTGTTTTGAATATTTTGATTGTTGCCGCCGTCATTCAGAAAGCGGAGAAAATAGCCCACAGGGATCAGCGGAAGTCACAGAAGAAAACGTGGGTTTTGTTCCTGGCCATGGAAACAAAACAACCTAGCCACGGGGCGCGAGAGGTCCGGCTTGGCGACAAGACGAGATGTGAGGAATCAGGGATGGAGAGCGAAACAGCTTCCAGAGCCTTCCGGCTTGGTGAAGCCTCGAATGTTGTCGTAAGTTGAGATTTTAGCATGCTTCATTGCACCTTCCCGTTCTGTGCTGTTTTTGCTATGTTAAGGAGGACCGTTGACCGTTCGGCTGTTGTTATCGCTTATCGGACAGACGAGTACTGTCGATAGCTCCTTCCCGCTGTAAAATGTGTTAATGGGCCAGCCCCACTAAAACCATGTGGCGGCAAGAACCAGGCTGGCATGCTTGACGCGCCTTGTTCAGACGCGCCCTCCAAGCGGAAGGCACAACTCTGTAGTTCGTAACAAACAGCAAGAGCAAACGACAGCGCACGAGGAAAGTGAATCGAATTAAAACTGTGCATACTCGATACTCCGTACAACTTCTCCACTCCTTAAAATTACAAACGAAATCAATTGCATGCACCTCACCACCTACACACGACAATCGCGCCGCGATGAGTACACCAAGGGGAGCCTCTGCCGCACGCGGCGCGGCGGGCTCGGCCGTTCAGACACCGACGACCGGCGGACGACACCACCAAAACAACAATGGAAATGGACCGAGCAGCGCCGGGCCTGCTTCAGTTGGCAACTACCGGACACCAAATACGGGCACAAAGACGGCTGTTGGCGGCCGACGGACGCCCGGCACGGCCGGACGCACACCACATGCACGCGCCGCCCGTCTCGCGCTCGACAGCCGTCGCACCGCCATCTTTACGCCCGGCGGCCGCCAGAGCCGGCGCAAGAGCGGCCGTATGCTACGCGACTCACCGCGCGATCTGCTACGGAACTTGAGCAGACGCCTCGCGCCCGTCTCGCAGCCCATTGCCTCGTCCTCGTCGCCCGGTAGCGGCGGCAGCGCACAGCAGAGCCGCCGGCACCGCCAGCCGCTGGACATTGACATGGAGATGGACGACATGATGCGCGGAGGACCGGACAGCAGCACAGCCTCGGCGACGCGACGACGGACCATTAGGAGTGTGCTGGGGATTGACGACGACGACGACGACTCGCTGCCTCTCGACCGTCCGCGCATGTCGCTCAATATCGACGACAACGACAATGATGACGATCTGCGGCCGCACCGTTCTCTGATACTGGAAAACAGTGACGACGCCGAGGCCGACGCGGACGCCGACCTGGCCAACTTTACACAGCGGTCGATTGAGCTGGCACGGCGGGCGGCGACACAAGAGCAGCTGCTGCAGGCGCGGCGGTTTTCGCGGGCGAGCCTAGGCGTGCGGAGCAGTTTTGGCAGTATGCGAATGAGTGACTACATGGACGAGTTTGGGCGGGGCGAGGGCGCGGGTGGCGGCGACGAAAACGACGACGACATTGCGGCACGTCTTGAACAGACATCGGCCTTCTTTCCCGAGGGCGCGTTTGACAACCTGATGCCGGGCGAGTCTCCACCCGGTGCGGACATGACGTTTGAGCGAGTCGACTCCGACACGGGCGAGCAGCACGAGGCACGGCTGGGTGTTGATGGGCGTGAGAGCGGTGGTTTTGGCGTCATCGACCTGGGCCTGGACGGCGGCAACGAGACGACGTTTATGCTGGGCCAGCAGTCGCCCGACCGGACACGCGGCACTTTGCTGGTGGAAGGTGACGGCGAGAACGAGCCTGGCCTGTTGGGCGGCAGTGACGGCGACATTGGCAGGGGACACGACATTGGCGCGGGCTTTGACAATTTTGACGGCTACGGTGGAGGAGATGACAGTGGTGGGGGCAACTTTTGGGACGATGATGACGAGCATGACAATGAGCAGAATGCCGCAGGTGCTGCAGCATCAGCCCACGACGGCGCCGCCCAGACGGCAGCAGGGGTTGTACAAGCCTCACAGGAAAAGACCAAGTCAGGAAAACGACTAAAGCTCTCTGTCCACGGCATTGCCTACCCATCACTCCCCGTCGGCGTGGTCAAGCGCATCGCCCAAACCTTTGCGCAGTCGTCTGGGTCGGGCAAGGCCAAGCTCAGCCCAGAGACGGTGGCCGCTCTGAGCACAGCGTCGGACTGGTTCTTTGAGCAGGCCGGCGTCGATCTGCAGCGGTATGCCAAGCACGGCGGCCGTAAAACCATCGACGAGAGCGATGTTCTCTTGCTAATGCGGAGGTGAGTTTCTGACAACCTGCGACCAGATTTGTTTTCACTCCTAATTCGTATAGACAACGGCAAGTAAATTCTGCCGTCACGCCATTCTCGCTGGCACAGCGCATGCTTCCCCGCGAGCTTCTCCAAGAGCTGCGCATGATTCCCGATGCCCCGGCACTGAAGCGCCAGCGGCAGAACAAACAGAGCAAGCCGGCACAACGTCTATCGGCAGGCGTCGGACGGATAGCCAAAAAGCGAGCCATCGACGACACATGAGCTCCACAGCACGGCTACACAACAAACGATAGTTCAACAAAAGGGTAAAGATATACTGAGAGAAGATCAGGTATTTTTACTATATTCGTCATAAGACGCCCGTCTACATCTACCAGTTCTTGTTCAGGCGGACACGGGTCTTGACGTCCGAGGCCGGCTTCTTGGTGACCATCCACAGCATGATGGACGTGGCCAGGGACAAGCTGTACCAGGTAAAGATGTACTGGGCGTGGTTGTTGCGCAGGTTGACCTCGGCGGGCTTGCCAATGGGGATGCCCTTGGCTTCCATGTCATATACCTGCAGCAAGTCGGGTTCTGTCATCGGCAGTATTAGAGCAGTGTTAGCAAACCTTCCATAGCAAATTGATACCCATATTGGAATGCGCAAGGGAGCGCTCCTTACCCATCGTCGCCTCCACCCACACAGGGAGACTGCCCGTCAGCTTGGCCATGCCCTCGACGTCGGGGAAATAAAACTCGCTCTTGTCTGGCCGGTTCTCGGGCGTAAAGAAATTCTTCTTCCACGGCGCCCGCAGCATGCCTTCGACTCGGACAAGACCGCGCGGCAGAGCACCCGGTACCCGCAGCCGTGCTCGCTGGTCCCGCTGCTCACGCGAGATCCAGCCGCGATTGACCAGAATAGTCGTCTTTTCCGTGGCCTCGCCCTCCGGGTTCCGCGCATCCACAATCTCCAGCGGCGTCACCACAAAGTAGCCAGCGACACCTTCGCGCACGCGGGGACCCACGAGCATCTCCTGGTCATGCCGGAAATTGCCGACGGCCACAATACGGCGGTAGTCAAAGTCGCTGGCACCGCCACCGCCGCCGCTCTGGCTGTGCTCGACGGCGTCGGCGACGTTCTGCGGGGTGAGTGGGAGGGGTGCGCGCACGAGGCGGTCTTCACATTTCGCGAGCAAGTCGGTCTTCCATTTGAGACGGAAGACCTGCCAGGTGCCGAGAGCAAAGGCTGTAATCGGAATAAGGGCCAGGATAATCAACCCAGGACCATGTTTGCGGCCACCGGACCGCACAAGCTCGGGCGGGTTGTCGAGGATCGAAGTAAAGTTGGGGTCGTCGGCAGGCTGTAGAGGTTCAGGTTCGGCAGGACGCTGCTGTCTGCGGCGGGCGGCGATCGTGGAGAAGGAGGAGCGCAGCACGGACGTTGCTTTTGTGGCTCGTCTGGTGCTGTTCGAGGTCAATTGGCGTAGACATTGCCTGCACGGTGTCGAGGCTGAAGTTGTGCCGATGGAGCGACGGCAAATGCCGGTTGCTGCGGGCTTTGCCCTGTTGGCGGTTGTTGTAGCAAGCCGGCGCACGGCGGGCTGCCACATCCGTTGCGGTATTATGGGGTTCATGGTCGAAATGTGTATGTGTGGTGAGGACGGTCCTGGCAACAGTTGTGCTGCCAATTGGTCGTCGTGGGGCTCGGTTGACGTCGCATGAGGTTCGTCTCCAAAAATTGGTGATGCTAGAGAGTGGGTCGACTTTAAGCTCTGATAGAGCGATATGCGCGTATCGCGTACTAGCGCCATTTCACATGTCGGTCACAAACAGTCTGAAAGGGATAGAACAAAAGAAAATGAATGAAGCAGATGAAAAGCATTGCTTCTTGTGAAATGCATTTATATCCAAAACGTGAAATCCAAAAGCATATGTCCAAAACAAATGTCCAAAAAGCAGTAATGATACAGTGGGCGCATGTCGTGTAAATCGCCTTGAAACAGAAAGCAAGAAAACATAAACGCAAAAACAAATGTAAACTAAAAAGCAACGCAACCGCCGAAAGCAGATAGAGAACACCAAAAACGGCCGTCGCAGTCAAATCAATATAGTCGCCGTTGGTAGTACACGGGCTTCTCGTTGGCGCCCATCCGCATCAGCTCTTCCTTGATAAGTCGCCGCCGCTCGGCTTTGCTGACAGGCTTGACGGGTTTCTGGTCGGCTGCCGCCGGGATGACGATGACGTCGGGTGCCTTTTGTTGCTCTGGTTTCTGCTGTGCCTGCTGTTGTGGCTGCGCCTGGTCTTCGGCACCCGGCTGGCTCTGCTTAACTTGGACAACGATATCGGCGACGCTCTTGTTGACGTTGTTGACGTTGTTGCTGTTGTTGTCCTGTTGTCCACCCACCAGCGGACTCGCTTGGCTCTTGCTCGGTGCATTGTCGGCCACGATAACCGCCTTGCCGTTGTCGTCCTCGTCGCTGTCAATCGTGACAATTGTGCCGTCGGACAGTTCTGTTGTCATTTTGTTGAAGCGGTCTGGCAAGAAGATCTTGGGCGGCTCGGGTCTCGGCATGCGGATGGACTGCCGCAGCTGCCGGAGCGTGCGCTGTTGCAAGACATACCCGCTGATGAAGAGGGCAAACGTGCAAAGGATGACTGCCAGAGTGCGTGTGAGAGAATGTTCGGGTGACTGGAATGAAAATAGATCAAGAGGCGCCTCTTACCTATGCCCGCCGAGACCGCAACCGAGACTTGCGACGACGTTAAGAGCATTCTTAACGCTTGCCGATGCCGTCTGTGAAGAGTCGAGTTGATTGTCTATTTGTGTACTCCGTAGTGTCTGTTTGACGCGAGGTTGTGTCGCAATAAATTTGAGTCGCAAATGAAAAGAAAAACGGAAAAGAAAGCCGAGTCGCTCAAAGTTGTAGGAAAGATAGTGTATCGTGTGTTTCCGACCGCACGTTTTGCCTCCCAAAAAGAACAATGCTAGTATATGAATCAATGCCGTCGATCACAAAGAGAAAATAAATCGTGCGAGCGTGCGCGTGTGCTGCCTTTCCCCCATTCGCATGTCGCTATCTGCTATATCGAAAGTGGCTGTTCAGTACTCAGTAATACGAACGTAGTGGCGGCTTGTCATTGCTCCTATATTTACCCACGTGGCCGGGCAACTATCGATAAGGAAGGTACCACCCAAAAAGTTGCCCCACCCAAAATTCTCGAAGCGCATTAGGAAGCTACGACGTAATATGCGTACAGCTTATTGCACCAAAACGTCACTCGCCAAATTGATTTCGGCTTTCGACCTCCATTCTTTTCCACGACGCGCACACGCGACACCCTTCGACCGTCGCTACCTATTCCGCACCTTCGTACAACACCCTACCTGCCACACACCGCTGCGATGCCCTCCAACGACTTCCACCAGGCCGACGAGCGCCGCTTCCTCGACGAACGCGGCTCGTCCGTCTCGGTCGCGCCCAATGGCCTCAACCCGGCCACGATTATGGAAAAGGCCGTGCGCGAGCGCATCGTCGACTCGTATTTCTGGAAAGAGCAGTGTTTCGGTGTCAACGAGGCCGACATTGTCGACCGCGTCGTCGAGCATGTCAGCTGCATTGGCGGCACGACAGGCACCACCCAGAAGCCGACGCCCTTCTTGTGTTTAGCTCTCAAGCTGCTTCAGCTGGCCCCCTCCGACGATATCCTTCAAGCATACCTGAGACAAGGCGGCGACAAGTTCAAATACCTTCGGGCCCTAGCCCTCTTTTATGTGCGCTTGACGCGCACCGCCGCCGACGTCTACACAACTCTCGAGCCGTACCTGGCCGACCGACGGAAGCTGCGGCGCAAGGGCCGCCAGGGGACCCAGTTGACGTTTGTGGACGAGTTTGTGGACGACCTGCTGGTCAAGACGCGGGTATGTGCGACGAGTCTATGGAAGCTGCCGCAGCGGGAGGATCTGGAAGACCTGGGCAAGCTGGAGCCACGAGTGAGCGCGCTGGGCGATATTGACGCTATTCTGGACGAAGAAGATGAGGAAGAGGAGAAAAAGGACGACGAAGACGACAGCAACAGCGGCAGCGACGGTGAGGATTACAGACTACCCGAAAAGAGACGACGAAGGGACAGCAGAGACCGCGACGACAGTGGAGACGAGAGCGACAGACGAAACGGCTCGCCAAACGGTCGGCGACAAAGGACGCCAGAGTCTGGATCCGAGTCTGACTGAAGACCTTGACAGAAAAGGGCATGTACGATACGGAAGGCTAGTTATGCTTTCAGACAGAATATTATGAGACACGATACCCATTGTTGCGGAACAATCAAGCA
Source organism: Sporothrix pseudoabietina (assembly GCA_019925295.1). Lineage (NCBI taxonomy): Eukaryota > Fungi > Ascomycota > Sordariomycetes > Ophiostomatales > Ophiostomataceae > Sporothrix > Sporothrix pseudoabietina. The sequence continues at coordinate 931,022 of JADHKS010000001.1, read as the reverse complement.
AGACCATACTTTTTGAAGCATTATGCATTTCCATCTCATGCACGGCACACAACAAAGAATTGTTAGTAACGAGGTACGCGATGGCCCACTAAGCGGCTGAGAGAAGAGACAGCATGGGTGCATCTCCAAAAGAGGACATGCTCGATGAGTAGTTTCGGGGCATAAGACATCTTGGGCTGATATATGCCATTGTGACAACCATATAGTACCCGGAAAAGATACGAGCTTGATAGCAAGTCGCATCACTTGCCCTCATTTGCCCTCGAAGATGATGGACATCACAAAAACTTGTCGATCGTTATAGTGACGTTTGGGAAGTAATGGTGTATGAACAGAAAAAGAGCACTTGAAAAAACACCCCAAAGTTTGTGAACAAAATTTGAAAACAGGTCCTTGAAGAAATAACAGTGTAAAACTTTTGTCGTCTTGATGTCTTTTTTGTATATATCATCGAATAAAACAGCAGTTGCAGAAGATGCAAAATTAGTCAAGCCAAGCAAGGAGAAAGAAAAGAAGGATGAAAAAGTACAGACAACCAAATAACACGAGAAAAACTAACGCCTGCCCAAGAATTATATGCTAGCGTGGTTAGACATCGGAGGAGAGGAAGAAACAAAAGCCAATAGAGTACAGCAACCCCAAAGCCAACTAAAAGACGACCCAAAATCCTAGAGCGTGTCGTTCCTACCGCTTGCCCTTGCCTTTGCCCTTGCTGGCTACGTCAGTCTTGCTGTAGACGCTGCTCTCATCCCCATAGATGGCCGGGTCGCCGCGCTGACCGTGCTCCATGAAGGCGTGGGGGTCGGCATTGTCGGCCGGACGAGCTTCCTTGCTCACACCGTTACCGTGGCGGGCCGGGTTCTTGTTGAAGATCTTGATAGGGTCGTGGTTGGCGCCACCAGGGATCTTGGTGATCTCGACACGGTTCAATGCACTAATGAGCGTCCGTTCGCGCACGAGGCCGCGGCGGTTGACGGCGAGGCCGGCGACACCACCCACAAGACCATCGGTGCTGTCGTTGACGTTAAAAGCCGTCTCCTTCATCCAGGGGTGGGCCATGCACTGCTCGATGGTGTAGCGTTCTTCCGGGTCGACGACGAGCATGTGGTCAATGAGATCCAGGGCTGGGTCGCCGACCGAGTCCCAGTAGGGCGAGGGGAACGTGAAGCGGCCGGACCGGATCTGTTCGGTCATTTTGAAGGGGAACTCGGGCGAGCGCAGTTCGTCTGAAAAGGGCGGGAAGCCACACAGGCAGATATACAGGACAACACCAAGGGACCAGATATCGACGGCCTTTGTGTATTTGCGGTGGCGGCCGTCGGCCAGGATCTCTGGGGCGACATAGCTGGGCGTGCCGCACATGGTGGTGGTAAAAGAGTCTTCACCGATAATCTTGGCCAGGCCGAAATCGGCGAGCTTGACGTGCAAGTCGCGGTCGACCAGCAAGATGTTTTCAGGCTTGATATCACGGTGGACAATTTGCCGTTCGTGCTATTTCGTTAGCGGAAGTCTACTGATAAGAGTAGAGTGCATGGGAAAGAGGACCTACCAAATACTTGACACCTTCAAACAGCTGCTTGAACAGCTTGCGCGTGTCGGCCTCGCTGAGCTTCTGGTTGAGGACGATAAAATTGAACAGCTCGCCCTCAGCGGCCAGCTCCAGCACCAGGTACACGGCATTCTTCTCGTTGAACGTATCCTTGAGGCAGAGCACGCTCGGGTGGTTGACGCCCATCAGCACCGCAATCTCCTGTTGGAGACCTTCCGTCTTGGAGCGGTCCTCCACACCGGGCGTCTTGGTAAAGATTTTAACGGCGAACCGCTGGCCCGTGGCCTTTTCGACACACAGATACACCTCGGCAAAGTGGCCCTTGCCCAGCCGATTCTGCAGCGAGTACTGCTGGTGGAATCCGCTGGTGACGCGCGTCTTGGGGTACCGGAAGACAAAGCGAGCCTTGTCGAGCACGGCAATCTCGTCCTTTTCCTGCAGCTCGCGGCGCTGGTTGCGACCGACGAGTGCTTCATTGACAAACGTGCCGTTGCTCGACAGATCCTCAATGACGGCAACTGTGTCGTGGCCCTTGTGCTCGGCAAAGATGAGACAGTGGCGGTTGGACACGATGGGGTCGTCAATGACGACATCGCACTCGGGGTGGCGTCCTATTAAGTAGCCCTTGGACGAGGGGTGGTCAGAGCCGTTGCTCTTGCCCTTTTTGCCGCCCTTCTTCCCCTTTGAGGTAGACGAAGTAGAACCCGAATCATCGTCACAGCCCACCCGCTTCTTCATCACAATACTGCGGCTGCCGTAGCGCGCGCCCAGCGGCATCAGGTAGCCCCAGACGCCCTCCTTGACTTCGTCCTTGACCTCGTCCGACAGCGCCTGGTTCGGGTCAATGTATTGCGAGGGCATCGCCTGCGTGTCTTGCGGCGGTGACGAGTACGAGCCAGCCTCGTCGCCGCTGGCGTTGCCATTGCCATTGCCGTTGCCGCTGCCGCTGCTGCCGGCACGCGGAGCCACCTGGCTCGGCCGCCCGCCCGGTGGTGTCGCTGTCGGCTCTTTGGAGCGCTGATCTAATGCCGACGGATCGTCAACAGCCAAGAACGTCAGCGGCGTGGGTAGCTGATGATTCTTGCTGTTCTTCTCCTTCTCCTTGTCTTTTCTGTCACGCGCTCCTGGTGGCGCCGCCGCAGGTGTCCGGGGCGTGGCAATCTCGGTCACGGCGCTCGCTTCGGTGTCGTAGACGGACGAGTCGACGCGCTGAGACGAGATGCGTCCCGAGCGGCGGGGCTTTTTAGCATCGACTTCGGCATCGATGGACTGCTGTCGGAACAGGCGCGTTAACAAGGAGTTGATCAAAGCAGACGGACGTCGAGGCATGACAGATGTAGGAAATGAGGCTATAGTCAATAATAACAGCTACGGGAGGAACATACTCGATGCCGCTTCAAGTGGCTGCCCTCATTGCGGGCCATCGCGAACTGGTTCGGCAGTGGGCGAGGTCTGGGGTGGTATATGAGGGTTGGGAGACCCGGAAACTTCCCAGGTCGCGAGAGGGTGTACTGGTCGTGTGCGTGTCGCGTGTGCCGTTTGTTCAGAGCGTGCGTGGGATGAATGTGGTCGAAGGGTGTGTCCCGTAAAACGTTCCGTAAAACGGTCAAAATCGGGGCAGGTGACTCGTGCTGGTGAGACAGTGGGCGAGCGAGGCAGGCGTCAAGAGGCGATGCAGAACGGGAAGGAGCAGTAAGTTGGAACAGCAAGAACCAGGAAGGCGCGGAGGAAAACTAGCGAGCGTGACTGCCTTTTAAGATTCTGGAGATGGCCCGTGATATAAGCAGCAAAAAAGTTGTCGAGACTGTCGAAGCAGGATGACAAAAATAGCAAAAAACTGGAGAGCGAAGAGCCGCAGTGGCCAAGAATAGTTGGCCAGAGGTGCTGCCGCTGAATGCCGGGTCGGGGAAAATGTGTTGGGTCACGCTGGATTGACAAGAATATCTCGATGATGCAAATAGAGAAGAGGGGAAAAGAAGAAGCCAGAAAAAAAGGGCAAGAACGCAGGTTCTTTCTACATCCGTGAGAGCGACGCCGTCTTTTTGCAAAGCCTCACTCGCTTCCTGGGTCGCTCTTTCCCATCATTTCCTTCGATTTGGGTCTAGCTCCAGCCCCTGCCTGGCCATCGCGCCTTCTCTGTCTGCACGCACTTTTGCCGGGGTTTGCATGGAGAGACTCTGGGAGGGAAGGAAAGAACGAGGCAGCTTATGCGTATTTGCTCTGCCAGGCAGCTCCGCCCACCGGGGGCATGCCTTTTTAGCTATGACTGGGCTGAGTCAAAAGAAAACGCGGCGCCCAAAAAAAACCACCAAAATACACCAAAAAGCACCCCGGAACGCGCTGCCTCCCTTCTGTCCATTCTGCGCTAGACCCCTTGTGCCATAGCGGCTCCTGCAGACGATTCCATTCCTGGCAACAAGCGCGAGTGCAGCCTGGCGAGTACCGGATAGAAGCATAATCACGCGTTGAGTGGTCGAGAGCAGCTCGTATGCAGCAAAGCAGTAGAATAAGTCAACAAAAAACCCATGCCGCTTCTCGCCGTTTGACTCTTGTCAGTTTGATCAGCTCCAATCCCCCCCGGCATTCTTTGGAGTATGTCACGTTTTTGCTCTCTGTGGGTTTTTTTTTTCTTTCCCAAAAAAATTGTGTGCGAGCACGGCCTCTTTTGCCCTCAAAAACATCTCTGGTCATGGGATTGAGGCCTCTCGTCACATGGCGATATGCCGTCCCAAAAGAGTCACCAACATGGCCAGCCTGACAATAAAAGGGTCAGAGCTGCCGACATTTGCCTTCCATACTCTCATAATCCGTATTTGATCTGAGATTAATCATATTCGGATCTGAATGAAGACTTTACCGACTTTCTCCGACTCTAAATGTCTGGATCCTGAGGATGAAAATGACTTCTCGTCTGCCCGTTGTCGACTCAGTCAACCACACTTTGTGCTCGCGATTTCGTCTGTCTGAAGTAGACAATCTGTGCTGCATTTGTTTGGTGCAGTGAGAATGCATTGTTGACTGCCCTGCCCATGTTTGTCAACCATCGTATGAGATTCGTGAAGAGGCCACAAGGATGCCCAATAACGACAAAAGAGGCAGGAAAGTGACTCGCGTTAGTGGCGTTTGACGGTCAGAGGGCAACACCGCCTAATGCGCTCCAGCGAGCACTGCCAGCCTATGGATTTGCACATAGGCGCTGCTGCTGAGAGGCGAGCGGGTCTCCTCACTGAAGGAAGGCTGACTGCACCAAAACTGCCCCTGACTTTGGTTCCCCTGCAAGGGCGAATCCGCTAAAGTTCGCGCTGCAGGTCAGCGAATAGAAAAGACCCCAGGGGGGCCAAGACGCTTGCTGGGGCCTGAAACACTCGGCCAATCACAGGCCAACAACAGCAGGAACGACGGAGATCTGGAAACAAACCAAGCTTTTTGGCACCGCCAGGGCGGTGCTCTTGTCTTCGCCTGTTCGTTCTTTTCTTCGTTCTTTTCGTTCCTTTCTGCATGTTCACTCCACAACTGCAGTAGCATGTCACAGAAGGCGACTGGATTCACTGGCCAAGAGCTGCAGAGAAGCTGCATGTCGTCAAAAAGAAAGAGAATGAAAAGGGGCTTCACGAAGAAAGGGCGACAAGGGAGGCTTTGATATGGGGCAGACCGCCAGGAAACCGGCACACCAGGGGTCCATCCCAAGCATCTGGGCGCATCTTAGCCTGCCCCTTTCTCCTCTTGTCTTCGTATTCTTCGTCTGTCATTCGTACTTTGTGTATTCCGTATTCCGACGGGAGTCTTTTGATATTACACGGCCGCTTGAAGAGGCCATATGAAAGGTGATAGCTGACGGACGGCCACGTCGGACGGGCCTTCTTAATGGTGCGCCTATCCCTATCCCTCTCGACCTGCATCTTCTCTTATACATGGTGCATGCAGCATCGTGTTGTTCTCTTCTTCTTCGTGTTCTCCTCTCTTCTTCTCTTCTTCTCTTCTTTTTTGTTCCTCATTCTTGCCTTCTTACCTTTGTCTCCTGCTCCTTCCTCATCAAGCTGGTCACGGGATCTTGTACGACGAAGCTGGACTTTACACTCGTTCCTTCCTAGTTTGTCACGAACAACCACTTGCACACCGGTCGCTCTTTCCTTCTTTGCGTCGATTTGACATTGACCGCCCCCTCCATATCTTGCTCGAATTTATTCTGCCAGTTAATCCAGCTCTTCTTTCCTCCCCCCCCCCTCTTCTTTTCTTGTTGATCAACAAAACGGCCTCAATTTGGGGTGAGATCTCGACGACCATCCCGCCTCTCCACATCGACGACTTACACCCATCACCACCCCTTGAAACCAGCATCGCTTTCTTCATTTCTTCTCGCCAAGCCTTTTCTTTTCCCCAGACTTTCGCTTTCAGTGTGAAGTCATCGAAAATTTGACGACTCTGACGGCATTGACAGACATTTTCGGGCCACTTTGCTTTTCCGCCTCTCGTTGACCGATCCATTCCTCCCTTGGACCCCCAAAACCACTTGGACCGCCTGCTGGGAATCGACGATCGGTGTTAGCCGCCCTGTGATCGCCTCCCCCTCGCACAACCACAGCACACAAGGACTGCATAGCAGCAAAACCATCCCATAATTTAGTGTGCTGCCCCGGCGCCTGGTTTTTACTCATCCTGTGATACATTCAGCAACGTTCCTGAGCTGTTGCTCTTCGGCTCTTGGTTCCTTGCTTTTTTGCTTTCACTCCCGCGTGTAGGAAACGGGAGGGCTGGTACTACAGTCCGTTTGCTTGCCGATCCAGGTCCAAAGGAAGGTGTCAAACGAAACGTCCAAAAAACAACTTTTGCTTCTTGCAAAGTTTCACGATATCACGGGGGGGGAAAAGCAAATACAGCGACATCCTCCAAATCGTTCCTCGTTTGTCAACAATCAACAATCACATCTCGACAGCTATTTTCGTCTCAAACTATTGTCGTTTCTTCTCTTGTCCCGTTCAATCTTGTTTGTCCTCTTCTTTCTGGCTGAGCCGCTCTCACTTTGTTCACCGTTTGTCGTTCGCCACTGTCTTCACCTTGTCAACAATACAAACACTCCAAAACAACACAAATACACACATCGACAAAGACCAGAACAGTACGATGCCTTTCTACCAGCAATAGCATTCGTCAAGCATACCGAATACAGCAACATTCGTTTTTTACTCGCAGCCTTTTGATTCTCGGCCCAGCGAACCGGTTCAGCCGTCTCAGCGTTTGTCCAGCATTCTCGTCTTGTTCACCCTCTGGTTGATGTGTTGTGCATCACCAGTACATATACCCTCGTCAACTTCCCGTCATCTCCTCCGGCCGACTCAAGACTGATTTTCTCGCTCCCTTTCTCGATTTTCACACTACCAAAAAAATCAACAAACACTCATCACTAGGCGCCGGATCGCCTCACAAACCTTCACCTCCAACGAACAGTACTCACACCGAACACCATGTCAACACATACAACACACGCCGTGGCGGCAACGGCTACCACGGCGGAAGCTACTCCGGCCCCCATATCCGACTACGATGCCGGTCTCGGCGGCGTTAACCAGGCCCAGAACATGCTTTTTAAGGATATGCTGTGGTGGAGCCTGGGTATCGTTGCCCTGACTATTCTCTGTATCCGACTCATCGAGATCTCGTGGTCACAACTGCGCCTCGTCTCGGCCATGTCTCGACCTGCTGCCTTCCAGACCTACTGGCGCAAGGCACAATGGTCGCACATGCCGTGGATCAAGAAACAGCTGACATACGCCCCAATCGGCGCCAAGCGTCACAACCGTGAGATTCGCTTCTCATCCGCCTTCAACATGGGCACGCTGCCGACACGTCTGCAGGCCGTGCTCCTTTTCGGCTACCTTTTCAGCAACTTTGTTTACATGCTGTTTCTCGACTACAGCCAGCCCAACCACTGGGCCATCTTGGCCGAGCTGCGCGGCCGCTCCGGTACCCTAGCTGCTGTCAACCTGGTCCCGCTGATGATCTTTGCCACGCGCAACAACCCGCTCATCCGCCTGCTCCGCATCAGCTTCGACACCTACAACCTGCTGCACCGCTGGCTTGGCCGCATCGTTGTCTTTGAGTCTCTGGTCCACACTGCAGCCTGGCTGGTTGTCCAGCTTGCCGACGGCGGCTGGGCGAGCGTGGGCTATAAGCTGGTCAGCGACCGCTTCATTGCCTCGGGCATGGTTGGCACGTTTGCCTTTATCATCCTGGTCGTCATTTCTCTGTCGCCGCTCCGCCACGCATACTACGAGACCTTTCTGACCACGCATATCATGTTGGCCTTTATTATTCTCATCTGCGTCTGGGTTCACTGTGCAACGTCCGCCATAGTAGGCGGCTTGCCCCAGCTGCCGTGGATTGTCGCCGTTGTTTTGTTGTGGATGGCCGAGCGTGTCTATCGTGTCGCTCTCAATGCCTACCGCTCGTGGTCGCGCAGCGGCCTGGCCGATGCCGTAGTCGAGCCTATGGCGGGCGACTGCTCGCGTGTCACCATCCACCTTCCCCGGTTCGTCGACGTACAGCCCGGCACGCATGCTTACCTTCGTTTCGCCGACATCAACCCCTGGGAGTGCCATCCGTTCAGCATTGCGTGGGTTAAGCATACACCAATCAGCGGCGGACTCCTGCCGACGGCCGAGAAGAAACAGCTATACACACCTGCTAAGGGCAGTCATGTGCCTTCGTTGGCTGTGTCGACAACATCGTCACCCTCTACGGCATCTTTGACGGGCTTCAACGCGGCCAAGCAGGGCCACTTGCTCCGCACATCCGTCTCGTTTGTCATTGGCGCCCAGACGGGCTTTACGCGCAAGCTTTTTAACCGTGCCACGCAGTACTGCGACGAGTACCGGTCGCGGTCGACGACCTTCAAAGCCCTGTTCGAGGGTCCCTACGCCGGCCACCACTCCCTCGATAGCTATGGCCATGCCGTGCTGGTTGCGGGCGCCACCGGCATCACTCACCAGATCTCGTACCTTCGACACCTCATCGAGGGCTACGCTGACGGCACTGTCGCTACACGCCGCATCACTCTGGTGTGGGTCGTCCGTGACTACGAGGCGCTCGAGTGGGTGCGCCCCTGGATGGACGAGGTCATGCGCATGCCCCAGCGCCACGAGATTCTGCAAGTGCGCATCTTTGTCACGCGGCCCAACCAGGCGTTCCAGGCTGCCCAGCTGGGCTCGTCCGCGTCGCGCACCATCCAGCTGCACTCGGGCCGGCCTAACATCCCGGTGATTGTGCGTAAGGAGGTGGCTGAGCAAGCGGGCGCCATGTGCGTGACGGTCTGTGGTCCCGGCGCGCTGGCGGACGACGTGCGGGCGGCGGTGCGGGATGTTTTGGACGAGGGCACCGTGGTGGACTTTATTGAGGAGAGTTTTACGTGGTAGTGGGAGAAGCAGTAGAAGTTTCAAGCGTCAGCGTTGCTTTTGATTTTCGATTTCCTTCATACCATTTAGATTTTTGGCATTTGTTTTCTTTTTCCACCCCATGACATTTTTTGTACTCTCAAGTCTTGACCATCATACCAGCATATCACAATCATTTACTTTTCATTCTCTCGTGTCTTCTCTGTTTTTATTCATTCCCTGTCTGCAATACATGGTTGCATTAGAGGAGCATTGTTAGAGGTGGGAGGTGGAAGGGAGTGGTGAACGATCAAGAAACTCACATGCAAATGGAATCCATGGATTTTTTGGCCTTTCAAGTAATATTTCTATCCTCCAAAGAATCCTTCTAGTAAACTGTGACGGTGAGGTTTGTTATGATATTTATCAATAAATATGGCATCCAAATTTTTTGAATTTCATTAAAATTTAAAATAAAACAAATAAAAATTGTCGCCATCAAACCCGTCTCTATTTGAGATACCATAGCTGTGAACTAATGCAAAAAAACAACAAGAAGTGCACAAAACACTTTATCCGCCTGCTCTACCAAACTGCGTAGCTTCAGACTAGCCACAATTTCTGCAGTCTTGAACCTGGTGATATTCACTTCACGCAATGCTGCACCATTCACCACCACATCACGATCCACCACTTGCAGATGTGCAAACGCCCCCTGTTTGATAGCAACAAAGAAGCCTGCCACTTTTCCGACATTCTGACTTCTCTTGAAATGAAGAGTTTGTCCTTTATATACTACATTATATTCTCATATCCCAACAGACAGAGAGGAGAGGCAGAGGAGGCATCCCCTCCTCGCCACCGATCCCTGACAAACGGATGAATTCAAAACAAGCCAGTTTGGCCGAGTGGTAAAGGCGGTAGTCCTGAGTACTATTATCGATTGATTCACAGGTTCGAATCCTGTAGCTGGCAGAGCTCATCCAGATGTTTTTTTTGCCCTTTTTGTGAATATCACCACCACGATAAACATCACCAATTTCGATGTCGTCATTACATCCTCACAACGCCAGCACTACGACGGCACACTTGTTTCTTTTTGTGAAACAGTACTTTCTTCTGGAAAGTTAGTTCATCCTCACTTGACGTTGCACGTTCGCCTTTAACAATCTTCTCACATGCAAGCTGATTTCTTTTGGTGTTTTTGGGACGTTTATATGTTTATATGTACACAACCTCGCAAAAGCAGCTCAAGAATGCATCTCCGTCCCATGCTCTATGCTCTCCCTGTCGCCCCAATCTATCAAATCGATGCTCTGTTCTTCTGTTCTTCTGTTCTCCTATCCTCCTGTTCTCCGTGGCGTGCTGCCGCACGCACACTTAGTAACCGTCCTTGCCCCACTTGTTGTACTTCTCGTGCAGCTCCTTGGGCAGGTTCACGTTGGGGACAACAACGACGTTGACGGCGCTGGGGGCGTCCTTGGGATCGGCGCTGTGGTCGCCGCCGGGGAAGTAGCGGTACTTGCCCTCGGAAGAGCCAGTCTCCCAGGGCATGCCGGCCTTGTGGACGTCGGCCTCGGAGGTCGAGCCGGTGGGCGAGCGGCCAAAGTAGAGGCCGGCGCCAGCCAGGCCAACGGCCATGATGCCGCCGAGGATCTGTCAAGAAGCCGTGGTTAGTATTCCAACTGGTCGTTCCGAGGGCGACAGCCTGCCATCACGGGGCTGGGCGGCTTACGAAAAGCTCCGGGTTCTTCTTGGTCTCCTGCTTGAGCTGGGCCTCGCTGCTGGAGAGGCGGCGGAGGGAGGTGGAGAAGGCGCGACGGGCGATGAACGACATGGCGGCGGTTGTTTTGTTGGTGGAGGGGAGAGGTTTTGTTTGTGGATGTGGGCGTGGACGTTGACGTAAACGATGGTCGGTCGTGAAGTTGAAGATGAGGTGGGTTGACGGGATGGCCTGATTCGGGAAGCTACGCACGAGAAAAAGCTCTCGCTACACTCCGGTTAGAAGGGTGGGTGTGGGTAGTTGCCAAATCCGCGTTCGTCATTGGCCAATCCCGATTCTTTCTCGCTGACCTAAGGCGCGCGGGAGGACAGTGTTAACACGGTGTTTAAAAACCGCACTGTGGAGTCTACACTGTATGGCCGCTCTGATTTGCGCCTCAGGCAGCAACGAGCAACGGGCAATTCCAAGGAGCTGGGAAAGGAAAGCGCGACACTGCCGAAAAAAGGGAAGGAGCGTCAGAGCGTCACAGCGTCTGCTCCGTAGTGGTGGGCCCCACCAAAGAAGCTCATCTCACGTCGCGACAAGAAAATAACAAGGGACACGCGAAACAGCAAAAAATAAAAAATGTGTGTGATGTGATGTACGCTGTGTTTCGTGCCAGTGATTCTGCACCCGCCATTTTTGAGGCATTCTGAGTGTACACAGTACGGCGACATGTACGTCGTAGTTACGACATAATGTTAAGGAACGCATCTGTTGGTCTACGCACGAGGCTCTCGCGTGGACAAATGGGTAGCCGCATGCCAGAGCACTCTTCTGCAGGAGGTACATGCAGATATCAAATGTCTTCCGTGCCATTGTACACAGCATTTACCAAGAAGTACTCCGTACAACGTACGGAGTATTGTGTTCAGTTCAACCCCTCTCTACAAAACGCGGCTGGCGCTGCAACATCATGCAAAAACCGGTCGCTCATGGAAATTGCACTCTTGGGCGTCCCACGCGAGTTCGCGCTTCGGTAGTGCTCCATCCACGATCCCCTGTCCTCTTCAATTTCATGTCCTCATCACATCGTTTCTTTGAGCCGTTCATCAGCTTTTCTGCGTGTCCCAGATAACCGCCTGACCCTGGTATTACAAGGTCGCACTTTCCTTTCTTTTTCGATCCTCAGCCCCTTCCCTTTTTCTCATTTTGTCTTGTCGACCCTCGCTCTTTCCTTTTGTCGGTCTTGCCTCCTTTCGAGGTTCTATCCATCACTAGCGCGACAGTTGCTCCTGCACCCCAGTCACACCCTTCTGCGCCTTTCCCCTATTCGACCTGACTCCTGGGTCGTGCCTGCCTCTCCTGCTGTTGGCTCTACCCCCTTTTGCGCTCTTCCTTCGTTGTTTTTGTGCCTTTTCCCCCCTATTATCTCCTCTGCCCAGACCTCCCAGACTGCCGTTGGCTCCTGCCCCAGTAACCGGAGCCCACTGACAATCACTAGGCCAATCCCACCCATCCCTTCCTTCCTCTCTCGCGTGTGCCTGTGCTCAATTCGCTCTTGTGACACGCTGCCCCCAACTCCCGGGCTCGACTCTAGCCTCCTGCGCAATTTGCCCTTTCCCTTGGGAACGTCCCTTTTACCCCTTCTTTTCTTTTCCTCACACATTGTCTTTCTGCGCACGAACATCCAACCCAGCCCACGGCCGAGGATCCCGTTTCCTTTTTCCTTCTTTTCACATTCAATTCATTCTCTTCTTACTTTTAATACGTATTCTTTACTTTATTTTGCCTCACTGGCAGCCTTTTTAAGACTCCTCGCCGTATTGTTTTCTTCGAGCATTTTCTCATTTCGGTATTTCGATTTCGACGTCCTCTCTCGGCTCGTTACTTTGAAACGGATCCGACAACAAAGCAATAAACAGACACAATACACTTGCCGACGACTCGACGATGCAGTTCTGCTGACCACACTTGCCCTCGACGTCCGACTCCTTTCCCGACGTCTCTATAGCGAAGCGAGTATCGCGATATTTGTCGACAACAGCATCTTTAATAATCATCACCACCCTCTTCGCAACACGCCATGGCCAATGAACCAGGGGCGCGTGTCGCGTCGCCGCCCATCCCCGACGATGAGCACACATTTCCTACCTTCCCGTCAACGCGGTCTGAAGCGCCCGGCAACGCGCCGAGTGTCATTTCTTCGCGGATGACCGACATCATGTCCGACGACGGCAAGGGGCCTGCCGATGCCTCCTCTTCGCGTGCTCAGACGACAAAACGTACATCCACACGCCTGTCTCAACAGTCACAATTCCAACCTCTACGGCGTGGCCTCTCCGGAAAACGGTCTAGTGCAGCAGGGAGCAGCAACAACGGCAGCACGGCCGGCGTCGCGGCCTACGGCGGCCGTCCCGTCAGTTCGACGACACAGCGCAGCCATGTTCCCTCACTGACCTCGCATGCCTTTTTCCACCCTATGAGCTCACAAAAGCTGCAGGCCCAGCGCGGCGGTGTCACACGGCCACGGCAATCGCAACTGGGACTGCAGCAACCCCCGACAGCTGGTGGTGAATCGTCTACGGCTCCCACCGCCACTGCCAACCAGCCCGGTGCACAGCAGTCCACGTCTCCCGCCGCTCTGGCACGACCCATCTCGCGCGGCTCTGAATACACTGAGACAGTCGACCGCATCACGGCCAACACGAGCCCGGCAGGCGGCTTCTATGCTACTGCCTCTCTTACGGATAGCGTCCGGCCACTGCACCAGCAGAGCCAGTCAAGGTCTGGTGGCCCGGCTGAAGGTCTGACGATTCGTGTCGACAAGGCCCTCAACTCGGGCAACGTCGGTAGCCTGCCGACGCCTGTGCGCACACCCAAGTCGTTCCGCTCAAGCTTTATGCTACCCGGCAAGAGCGGCAGCGGCGGCGAGTCTGGCGCCAACCGCGACATGCAGGGCGGCGAGAAGCTCGAGTCGGTGGCGTCGACACCACAGCGCAGTCCCTCGGCTGTATCCTATCTATCCAATGGTACGCACGTCAACAGCAGCAGTGTGCAGGGCGACCGGAGGAAGGTCCAGAGCGGCGGTGGTGCCGGCGGCGCGGCTGGCCACAACGGCAGCGTCCATGCCGACAGCAAGCGAACGTTTGTCGGCAGGAACTACCAGTTTTTCCAAGGAAACACGGTGTTCTGCTTTGGCGGCCGCTTCGAGAACACCAAGAGTCGGCCCATCAACGTGGCCACGGGCGGTCTTGTCGTGATCCCCTGCATCCTGTTCTTTGTCTTTTCTGCGCCCTGGCTGTGGCACAACGTCTCGCCCGCCATCCCCATCACTTTTGGGTACACCTTTTATATCTGCTTGTCATCCTTCTTCCACGCGAGTATGTCCGACCCAGGCATCCTGCCTCGCAACCTGCACGTGTTCCCGCCCATCGACGAGAACGACGACCCTCTGCGCCTGGGGCCCCCGACCACCGACTGGGCCCTTATCAAGTCCTGCGAGTCGTCCACGGCGGCCATGGAAGTCCCTGTCAAGTACTGCCGCACCTGCAATATCTGGCGCCCGCCCCGCGCGCACCACTGCCGCATGTGCGACAACTGTGTCGAGACCGCCGACCACCACTGTGTGTGGCTCAACAACTGTGTCGGCCGCCGCAACTACCGCTTCTTCTTTACCTTTGTGACGTCGTGCACGGTGCTGTCGCTTTACTTGTTGGCTGCATCCCTCACACAAATCCTGCTGTACAGCTCCCGCGAGCACGTCGGCTTTGGCGGCGCCATCTCCCACTTCCGCGTACCCTTTGCCATGTTCATCTATGGCATCCTCGCCTGCAGCTACCCGGTCCCGCTCTTGGGTTACCATTTGTTTTTGATGGCCCGCGGCGAGACCACCCGCGAGTTCTTGAACTCCCACAAGTTCCCCAAGAAGGACCGCTACCGCGCCTACACCCAGGGCAGCATGTTCTTGAACTGGGTCGCTGTCCTGTGCCGCCCCCGCCCGCCTACCTACATGCGCTTCAAGAGCCCCCACTACGAGGGCGACCAGCGCCTGTTCCCGGAGACAACCAAGAAAGTGAATGCCATGCGCAAGCAGCGGGCTGCCGCTGAAAGCAAGGCAGTAAACAACAGCGCACCTATTGGCGACAAGGCAGGCAACGACCTCGAGATGCAGCATGTCAATGGTGTTGTCGGTGGTAGCGGTACGGCACCATCAGCAGCAGCAGCAGGCGGCAGTGAGCCCTTTACTCCTGGGTTCCAAGGACCTGTGGCGCTGCGGAATGAGCAGTAGACGCCGTCCTTGTCTCATCTTCTATACTTTCCTTAACATTTCCTTATTGTCTTCTTTTTACGTTTTCGTTCTTAAACATCTTTCATGTCTTGTACAACTCTTTTCTGGTTTAGTCCATGGGGAGGCCTGTTCCTCTTTTCTTTTTTCTTTTCTGTTTTCACTTCAAAATACCCTTTCTGTCGATTCATTTTCAAACCTATTCATCATCATCACCCTCTTCTTAGCTAGCGAGCTGCCGTTCTCGTTTTATTCTTCCATAGGATTTCCCATCTACATTTCTTTTGTTCTGCATTGCTTTCTCTTGCCCTGGTGTATCAGCCGCCCCTTTCTTGCTATGGGCTCTTTTTTTATCTGCTATATATATAATGTAGTTTCATAGGCCGGAGGGAGCACAAAAAAACACTGGATTTCTCATTAAATATACTTACCTCTCTCTTGTAATAAGTGGCATTACATGGGACTACGCTACGTCACAGGGGCTTTCTGTCCAACACGCTTAAAACAGAGGACAGAACCATATCCGGCAGTGTCGATCTATCACTGTAATACATACGTGAAGCCGTAGTTTTATCATAACGCAGTTTGCTCGGTTGTGGTTTCTTGATAGTCTCGAGAATATAATGCATGGAGAGAATATGTACGTACATACGCCCGTTCGTTTTGTGCAGAGGTGACGCAATGCAGCGAGCTGGCTGGATGGGGCAAGATGGAAGAGAGGCTGGTTGAAGGAAAGAGAAAATCTGTAAACGGTTTTTGTGCCACCCATTTGGTAGAAACTAAGATGAACATGAGAAAGAGATAACAGAGGCAATAACAAAAATAAAAGACATTAATTTCCCATCATCATAATAACGCCGGATAAGAAAAGGTGAGAGAGTAAAATAAAAGGTGCTGTGTCAAAACAGGAAGAGAAGAGGCCAACCTCGGTAGACAAAAAGACCACCAAGAGAAAATACTCAACATTATTAAGTTGACCGGCGGCATGACAAAAAAGAACGCAATGAGACCACCCCCCCTCCAAAATGAAAAAGATGCAAAGTAAATGAACAAAGGAAAAGTTGCGTGGCTGGAAATGCCATGAATAAGAAAGAAGAAGACGCCGCAAAAAAGAGGCAATGAAACATCGGATCTATGGCCGTCAACCTGACTTGGCAGTCAGGAGCCGTCCACAGACAGTTGGTAGGAGAGTGGGCAGGCTCAGTCGTTCGCTGATCGTCGTGGTAGATGTCGAGCCGTGGGAACTAGGCTTGATGCCCAGAACTGGCTTCTTTGTACATGTGAGAAGACACAACGGCCAGACTTGATGTGCCTGGCTCGAGTTCTGAATAATGCTGGCATGATGCTGATGCCGCTCGTCCGTGGCTCCATCGCCTCCAGCACTGACCACCCTCTCTCTGTGCTCGCTGACACTGACGGCCCCACCACCACCACCACCACCACCACCGCCAACGACTGCCCCGTGTCTCAGTCCACGGATCATCCAAAGGTGGTGCTACCGCTCGGGGATCGGACTCTTAGCCAACCGCCCGCCGGCGCTCACCCTCTTTTGCAGCCGCGCCTCCTTTTCCCGGGCCATCCGCTCCACCGTGCCCATTCCGGACGACGACGGTGTCGACGAAGGGTGTGCCCCAGCCAAGCCGCTCGTCGGAACACCAGCACCACTGTTGCCACTGCTGCTGTCCAGAATGTTCAGGCCACCGACCCGGCCCCGTTTGGCCTCGACGTACTGCTGGGCACTCCGGCTAAGTGGGAAGGCAGGCAATGTGGCTGGGATCTGGGCGCCGTTTTGCAACAACAGCTCAGCGACAGGGAAGGGGACCTGCTTGGCCTTTGGATCGGCGGGCCCACCGGCGCCTGACGTCCCTGGCCGTGGAGTGCTCATGGGGGACGGCGTAGGTGATGGCGAGGCCGGGTCGGCGGCCGCGAGGGCGAGGAAGACAACGTGTGTCCCCCGCGACAGGTCGGTGGCGTTGGGGCTGGCCTTGAGGGCGAGCGCATAGATGACCTGCTGGATGTCGTTTTTCTTGACACTGGCCAAGAGGGTCTCGTCGGCCGTGGAGTAGTGCGAGAGCGTGGCACTGATGGGCTCGACGTAGGCGCGGTCGACGTATTTGGCGGTAATGAACCGCAGACGCTGCTCGCGGTTGGCGGTGGGCGCGAGCTTGGCGGCAGGGTCGAGCTTGGCCTCCCAGACCATGTTGGCGACGCGGTTGCCGACAAGCAACAATAGTTCGATGATATCGGTTGTAAAGGACGTAATGTCGAGTGTGAGCGAGCGGACCTTGCTGATGTGCGTGCCCAAGGAGCGGTGGATGCCGCTGCACTCAATGCACAGGATGATTGCCAGGTTGATGGACACCCACTCGACCTTGGCACCGGAGCCACAGTCAGCACACCAGCAGTTGCCCTGGTCGTTGTCACGCAGCATCTGCAGAAGCTTGTCCGGGTTCTCTTCGTAGCTGCTGCTGGCGGCACGGGCCGCACTGGGCCGACCACCGACGGTGATACGCCGGGTCGGAATACCCGTGTTGCCTGTACCGCTGCTGCTACTGCCCGAGATGGCCTGGCCAATGGCGCCACCGACAGCACTGATGCCGTGGCCACTATGGCCATCACGACCGCGGTGACCGTGCGTCAACGAAGTGCTCTTGCTGGTGAACATGGAGCCGATATCGCGGCTGGTGAAGTTGGACGAGCCGTTGTCAGGCGTCATGACGGGCGCCGCATTCGAACGGTCACGGCCCTCCATGGCGCTCTGCAGGGCATTGTTGATGGACGAGATCCAGCTGTTCATGTCCTCCTCGGACGTCGCCTGGTAGACACGCTTGTAGTGCGGGGTAATCACTTCAAACGTAAACCGACGCTCAGCGTTGCGTGCCTCACGGACGGAGGCCATGCGCAGATCGATGGGCTCCATGTGCAAGTCGAGCTTCTGCTTCCAGTTGCTGTACTCGGACAGCTTGCCCTGGTCAAGGACAATCCAGAACTTGTGCCAGCCCTGCTTGTTGAGCGCAGAGCGGGGATCAACATGGCCACCAGGACGGTTCAGTGCCCAGAGGAGACCCTCCTTGCGCTGGTTGCCGTTTTTCTCGAGGATGGCTGTCTGGTTGGGGTCGCGCTCTTCGAGGTCACGGATGCCCTTGAACTTGGAGTTTTGCGGTGGGCTGCCCACGGACAGATGGTGGGACAGGCTTCCTGGTGAGGAGCGCGACAGTTCTGCAGCGGTTGCGCCAGTAGCGCCAGTAGAAACGGCCCGAAGTTGTGAGCCAGTGCTGTCGGCGCGGCCGAGTTCGGAATCGGAATTGGACGGTGCCGACGCGGAAGGTGTGGTGCCGGCGGCCGCAGCTGTACCGTTGTTGGTGCCACTGTTGACAATTCCGATGCTGTTGTTGTTAATCGTCGGTGCAGCCGAGAACGTGTCGGAGTCGGCATAGGGAGTGCTGCTAGCGGCGCCGTTGCTCTTCTCGAGCAGGCGCCGCTTTTCCTCGCGTTCGCGGCGCTGGTACTGGTATTCCTTGTCGGCGAGCTGGACTTCGTTGGATAGCGCCTCGAGCTGGGGCAACAGGCCGTCGACCTTCTTGGCCGTGTTCAAAAACGACTTGGCCTGGCCGTCGGCGTAGCGCGTCAGGTGGGACAGGACTTCTTGCTCTTTGCGACCGCCCGACAAATCTTGCATAAAGGATGAGTAGTCGAAGCGTTTGAGCTCAAAGTTGCGGCGCTTGGTCTGGTACTTGGTGTCGCTCTCTGCCAGCTTCTTAGCCTTCAGAGAGTCTTGCCGTTGGCCGAGGTAGCGCCCGACGTATGCGTAGTAGTCCTTGCTCTCCTCCTCAAAGTCACGCTTCTTGGCCTCGGCCTGCTTAATGTCCCATGTGTACAGCTTGGTCAGGGGGTCGATGACGATGCGCTGGAGGTTGAAGGTGTTTTGGCGCTCGTAGACAAGAATCTCGCGCGCAATCTTGTCAAAGTAGTGGTCGATGGCGGGCTGGACAGCGTTGGCGTTGGTCGAGGATGTTTCCTTGAGGGCGTCGATAAACGAGGAGAGGGCCTCGTTCGACTCTACCATGGCCGCGTAGGCATGCTCGGCGCGCTTGATGACCTTCTTCATCTGCATGCGCATGTTTCCAGTCTTTTGCTCGAGAGCCTTGATCGTTGCGCGGAACAGCGGCCCGTCGTCGGCCACGGACACATCGTCGCCGGGCCGGGGACACGACACATCCACCTTGACTGGTTCTGGTGGAGGTAGTGGTGAGGTCGTTGGCGCTGCCTGGGCTTGTAGGGTTGCTGCTGTAATGGCACCGCCTGTGGCCACCGAAGGATCGAGCATCCCGATCCGTGGCGAGTTGGGTATCTCCTCGATTGCCTCGATATTGCTGCTGATACGAGAGTCGACGGACTGTGCGGAGGCGACCCGAATCTTAGGCGGGGCGCTGAGTAGGAAGGGAGGTGTGGGCGAGCTGGGGTGGGCAGGCAGGACAATCTCGTTGGAGACGAAAAAAGAGAAGCTGGCAAGGGTGTTTAACTTATGGGCACGCTGGTCATATTCCACAAAGCTGCACGAGTTGCGCCAACCGCCGCCCTTGTCCTCCAGGTTCTTTGGTGGCTTGAACCGCCATGACCAGTCAAAGGTCACAGAGGGGCTGCCACCGGTCGAGAAGTCGCCGACGAGCTCGACATTGGAGTTCTTGTGCAGGTTCGGGTCGGCGTGGAACTCGCGCGTCAGCAGGTTCTCGACTTCCCGCAGATTGGATGCCTGGACGAATGTGAGGCCGTTGATCACGGTGTCGACGGCCGCAGAAGCCGCAGAAGCGGCAGCAATTGTAGCGGCGGCAGATGCAGTGCCAGATGATGCTCCGTTGGCGTCAGGCGGATTTGATCCGGCAGCGGCTGGTGCGGCAGTCCCGCTGGCAGCGCCGGTTGCTGCAGATGTGCTGCTGCTGGCCGCCGTTCCTGCTGTTGCGCCGGCGGTAGCGGCATTTGTCGGGCTTGTTACGTTCGGGGATGTGGGCGTCTGTCGTATGACGAAGGTGAATGTGAATGTGAGCTCCTCGTCATTGGGGAGTTTGAGGAGAAAAGAGGGGCCGGGGCCGGCGGAGGGTTCGGTGTCCTGCGGGGCCGAGTTAGTACAGACGAACACGAGGAAAGACAGATCGAGCGCAAGCGAGGACAAGGAGACGCACCTGCACAAAGTCGATGGGTGCGCTGTCGCCGAGGGAACGTGTGGCCGAGACACGGGTGGCAGGGAAAGCGTTGGGCGCAATATTGACAGATGTGCGCCGACGGGCAGATGTGATGACGAGCGACGAGATAGATACTGTGAAAATGAGGCTTGTTAGTTTACTGGCCGTGTAATGCAAGGGATCGGGGCGGCGCAGGACAGCCGCAGACGGCCAGGCAACAGAAAGCGGTGGCGGACGGCCAAGGTGAGGCTGAAAGCAGCTCGACATAAAAGGAAGAAGCCAGAGACAGAAAAAGCTCGCGATGTTTCGTGTCTTTTTTTGTCTCTTGTCCCGTGTCTTCCGCCAGCCGACGTTCCAAGCTCGTGCCACCGTCTGTTTCTCCGTCTACTGGCCTGCAGCCAGGCTGCAGCTGTCCCTCATCGTCTGCTCCTCGTTGTTGTGCTGGTCCTGCTGCTTCTTGGCTCGTTCTTTTTCTTACATCGGTTTTGGTCGCGCAAATAGAGGGCACAGCCCTCGTCGGGACGGCTCGAGGTGATGCCCATGGCGGGCGGGCGGCGAGTGGGAGTGAGACAGGCGAAAAAAGAAAGTCTGCGCGGTCTGGAGGGAAGGGAAAGTCGGCCAAGATGGAGAGTCGTCGAACAAAAAGAGACCGTGGAGTGTTGTGTTGTGTTGGGAATCGTCGAAAGTGGAAACTGGAAACTGAGGGGAATGGAGAAAAAGGAACGCGACCCGCCTGTTAGGGGAAGGCTTGGAAGGCTTGCTTGCTAAAACGAGGGATGGAAGAGAAAGGTGGAAGGAGCGGATATCAAAAGTACGGAGGCAGGAGGGGATGGATCTACGCATAGTGATGTGGACGCCAGCAAAAGAGGCCAAAAAGGCAGGAGCCTGGAGGGTCCGCTGTGGGAGGGTCCTTCTGTGTCTTGTAATGCGATACGACGTACGGAGTACAGTCGCGCCTTCCGCCAGGCCATGAACCAGGCTAGATACTTAAACCCCTGGTTCTATCACGTGATGGTATCCGGAGTGCAACACTGCCCCAGGGCCTACGTAGCCCCCTAAAACTGTAAAACATGCGGAGTTTTGGTGGTGTGCGCTAGAAGCCGCTAAAGAATGGTAACCAAAAAGTTGCGGAACAGGCGTGAGGCAAACGATGCAAGTGAGGTCAGTTGAGGCAAGCTGCGGCTGGCAGCTGGTCGCTGAAGAATAATACGGGGTCAGGAGCCCAAAAAGCGAGCAATAGGCAGCACTCAATGCGTTCGCCACTGATGCCAGATATAGCAGGGACTGTCAACTCAGTGATTGCGTGAGGAAGGTGCGAATGCGAGCTGTGAGCAGCTGTGAGTAGAAGAAGGAAGTCACGGCCGGTGTCGCGTCATGGTGATTTCGTTACACCATGCGATGTAAAAAGGGAAAGAGCGACTCAAACGTTTTATTATGCGTAGTTTGTTGGCTGATGGGTCCTGGCATGCCAAGTTCGGGCGGCTCTTAAGCTCCAACTACCGGCTCGCAATCGAGCTGTTGTAGCTGGAATTAGATGACATGAAAGGAGACGGAAAAGTAAATAAAATACAAAAATATACACATACACAGGCACCTGGTCTTACAGTGCTTACAGCCTTGGGTCGTATTGATGTTTATTTTCGTCGTATGCTTTGAGGCCTGCCTATGTCTGCGCCTTCCTCGAGCTGTCAAATTGTTCCTTCATCCCTTCCTTGACATCCTTTGATATCACCTGCTGCTCCTTCCTTGACTGGTGTAGGAGTGCCTTTGTTCCTTCCCAAATGCGGCACGAACAGCAGAACGGGAAAGAGTGCCCCGACGTCTGCGGATGACGCCTAAATGGCAAATAACGATCAGCGAGCATCAACCCCCGGTTATCGACATATCTGCGATGGCGATTTGGCTGGCAGGCGGGGTCGACTCGCGCGACTGGTTCGGCACGATCAAATGTCAATAGCGCTAGCGAGAGCAAGACCAACGGCTGAAGCTTGGTGGGTGATGTAATTTGACTGATTTGCGGCGGCTTGCAAACCTGTTTACAGCGACCCATTTCCCATTCAAATCGTAGAGCCCCGATAGACACATACAGCCGGTGTAGCTCTATTTATATCGCGCCCCTTGGGCATCGATAGTCGCATATCAGCGGGTGTCTCCAAATTACAGGCCCAAACGGGCAAAAAGGGGGGAATGGAGGGGCCACGACGCGCCCTGGCGCAATGGGCACTGGCGCAATGGCGCCCAAACCGAGCTCCGCCACTTGCTGGGCTCCGTTCATACTTACGTCGTAATACGTACCTTCCCTGCTTCGTATCCGTACTGGGTAGCGGGTAAGAGCGACCCAAAGACGTAGAGCGACAGGGTGCTACAGGAATAGACGACACACTCCGTAGTAGGACAGAAAGACTGCACGGTAGGACAGGACTTCAGCAGGACATGCATCTCGTGTCGTTTCGCCGCCTTGCCCCCATTCTGCCGCCAATCCTCCTGCAGGAAAACTATCGCGGTGTTTGATTCTTTCGATTCTCTCGACTCTCTTTTCTTTCGGCCCATCCAGCTTGCTTTTTGTCTTGTTTTGATCGTTTCCAATACCCCCTCCTGTTTTCAGCTTCGACAGCAACAAACTGTCCAAATCGACCCCTCGATCTCCTTTTTCTTTTTGAGCATCACCGATCTCTTTCGACGCCTCGGACGTTCCCTCATTCGATCTCCGATTCCCGACGACCACCGGATCGTCTCACCTTTTCCTTCACCGACTTACCGACTTCACCCTTCCGATCTGTCCTCTTACATTCGTTCGACGCCCGAGATCACCGACTCGACGACAACCCCTCCTCCCCCTTTTTCACCCCATCGCGGGCTGATCGACTCCCCTGGCATACCTTTGCCGACTTCCGCCAAAACCTTTGCCAGCCATGTCGACAGCCTCCAACCGGACCTCGCGGCCCAACCGCAGCAGCCTGCATAACTCCCGGATGAGCACCATGAGTGCCCGCCGGCCGCGGGCCGGGTCGCGGGCTGCCCAGCCTGCCGAGGTGCAGTTTGAAGAGGGCTACAGCTATGCCCTGCGTATTGCCTACCTCAACTACCTGCTGCAGCCCAAGAAGAAGAGAAAGGAGTACGTGGCGGCACCAAAGCCCGTCCGCACACACACGGCGTCCAACAGCGTCGGCGAGCTCATGAAGGAGTTTATGCCGTCAGGAGGCTCATCGTCGTCGAGCAGCCAGGCCAACATGAAGCTGCCCCACAACTTGCGGCAAGCTTTGGAGAAACGCATGGAGGGTGTGCTGCGCGGCACCGAGAAGCTTCCAGGGTACAACGATGCAGCCGTCAAGCGTACCTTTGGCGAGGCGTACACTGCGTTTACGGCCGACAGTTTCCGCAAGAGCATCGACAAGGACCGCAAGATTGAGCCCTTGATCTTGATCTTTTATACATCCGCCAGCAAAGCCCAGGGCCGCGGCAAGGCAGCCGACGACGATTCGTGGAAACCGCTGGTCGATCGCCATGTGGCCTTGTTTGTGCGGCTTGTCAGCAGCCTCATGCGCGATCTGGGCAGCGACCAGGGCCGCCCGGAATTTATGGGCCGTCTGGCGACGCTCGAGAAGAAGCTGCTCACCAACGACCAGGATCTGAGTCTGGACACGAACCAGCCGGGCGAGCACAAGACGATCGAGGTTGAGATCCCGCTGACCTACGACGTCAAGGACATGCCCATGGTGCAGACGGTCGCCCGCATCTTTGGCCGCACACAGAGCGAGGTGCAAACGGATATTGACCGCGATTTGACCGTGTGGACCGAGGAGGCCGCCCTCAAAGACCTCAAGACCTACCAGCACCAGCTCACGTCAAATATGCCGGGTGCCCTGCGCCGGGGCGACTTTGATCTGGACTCGGCCTACGACGAGTGGAAGAAGGCTGAGATCCACCAGCTGGCGCAGATGATGCTGGACTTGCTGACGGTGCGGCCCGACCTGGCTAAAGCGTCGACAGGCGGTGCAGGAGCGGCGTCATTGGGTGGCAACGGTGCCGAGAAGCCACTACCCATCCGGCCGACATCCACGTACGGAGAGGACCAGACGTATGCCGACATTAGCCGCATGATTTCGTCGCATCCCGATCCAGTGGCGGCCGCCTCTGTCGTTAACCAGTTTGGCTACGACGGATCCATGGGGTTCTCGTCACTGTCGATAGACGACAGCTCCAGTGGCGGCGGCACCAGCAGCATCCGTGCCGTCGAAGAGCCGCCCGAGTACACATATATCCCGACCGACCCCCGATTGTACTACAAATTCGTGCTGAAGCACGCCATGTCCTACGACCAGCTGCACCACGACGAGGGCACGATTGTGTCCGAGGCGGTGCCGCTGCACCGCTCATCGATGGACCTGCTGATTGAGCTGGCAGTGCACTGGCGTATACCACAGTTCTCGCGCGAGGTGCTGCTGCTGGACGTTGCGTCACAAAAGTACCTAGATCTCGAGATGCGTGCCGAAGAGGTGTACGAGGTGTTTGAGGATGTGAAAGACAGCGCCACCTTTGACCACCTGCCGCACAACAAGAAGCAGCCCTACATCCAGATGTTTGGTCAGCCGCTGCACAGCATCGAGCGCAGCCATTGGGCATCACACGACTATGCTGTCTATCAGCAGATTCTGGTGAAAATGCAGGAGGCCATGCTGCGCGAGTTGCTGGAAGTGGCCTCGCAGTGTTACGAGCCCAAGCCGCAGTCGATTGGCCCGACGCTCATGTTTATCGAGAACCACATCCACAGCGATGACGCCTTCCCGCAGCGGCCCGAGACGATTGCCCAGTTCGCCGAGGCACTCACAGCAACAATGCGCGACCGTGCTGCGGGACTATACCGCGAGTTTCTGGATACCAACATCCCGCGCGAAGAGGACGACTGGGATTTTAGTCACGTTGTGAACCTGGGCAAAGCGGTGGTGGCCGTGTGCGACCGCACGCGCAAGCGTTACCGCAAGAACCCTGAGATTATGGGCGTCAGCCCCTTCAAGGAGCTGGTGGGCACCATGTTCCCGAGTTTCGAGGCGGACGCCAAGGCGATTATCGAGCGCATTGTGCAAAAGGCCAAGGACCGGGGACTGGAGGTCAACCTGCAGGACGGTTTTGATTTGTACAAGGAGCTGGCCGATATCCGCAAGATCCATGTCGAGTCACTGCCCGGCAAGCCGTTTGCCTTTCACATTGAGGGTCTGCTGGAAGAGTTTGTGTGGCGCTGGATCAAGGGCGCGCAGGAGCGCATGGAGAGCATTGTCGAGGAGGCCATCAAGCATGACCAGTTCCAGGTGCGCGTTCAGAACCCGGGCGATGTGCCGACGGATGACGAGCGCCACAGTTCGTCTATTATCGACACCTTCCAGGCCTTCAACCAGAGTGTTGACCAGATTTACCAACTCGAGTGGGACGACGACGTGCACCATGCCAAGTTTATGACGGCGCTCGCCAAGGCTTTCACGGCAGGCATCGGCCGGTACTGTGAGATTGTCGAGCAACGGTTCGCCAAGGAGATGGACCGGCCCTCGGCACAAGAGCTGGCCGATGCCAACAAGACAACGCAGGAACGGTGGATGCAGTACGCCAAGGATGCACTGAGCAATAAGGACAAGATGGAGCCGTTCCAGTTTTATGCCGAGTCGTTTGTCAAGCTCAACAACATTGAATACGGCATGCAGGCGCTGGACGCGCTGGAAAAGTCTGTCAATGTGGACGGCTGTGCCGAAGTCTTGAAGCGCGAGAATGGGCCTGTCAAACCGGTGGACCGCCGCAACGCCAAGTATGTCTTTACGATCAAGATTGTCGAGGCCGAAGACTTGAAGGCGTGTGACCCGACGGGCACGAGCGACCCTTATGTTGTGCTGGGCGACGAGTACCAGAAGCGGCTGGCCAAGACACGCATTATTATGCGCAACCTCAACCCGCGCTGGGACGAGTCGGTGGAGATCACGGTGTCGGGCCCGCTCAACATTATCGCCACGATCTGGGACTACGACACGTTCGGCGATCACGACTTTGTGGGCCGTACATCGCTGAAGCTCGATCCGCTGCATTTCAGTGACTACCTGCCGCGCGAGTTCTGGCTGGACCTCGACACACAGGGCCGTCTGCTGTTGCGCGTCAGCATGGAGGGCGAGCGCGACGATATCCAGTTCCACTTTGGCAAAGCGTTCCGCCACCTGAAGCGCACCGAGCGCGACATGGTGCGCAAGATCACAGACAAGCTGGTGGCGCACATTAACGCGTCACTGTCATATGAAGCGCTCAAGAGTTTGCTGAATCGAGGGTCGACACTTGCCTCCATGGCGGCGCTGTGGCAGAAACGTACGTCGACCAAGCCGCCGCCCTTGACCCAGGCCGACATCGAAAACACGTTGCAGCCCCTCTTCACCTACTTCAACGACAATTTCGCCATTATGAACCAGACATTGACACACGCCACCATGATGGCCGTCATGACGCGGCTGTGGAAGGAGGCGTTGATGGCCATTGAAGCCTTGCTGGTCCCGCCACTGTCAGATAAGCCGTCCACGCAAAAGCCGCTTACGCAGGCTGAGCTCGATGTCGTCTACAAGTGGCTCGAGATGCTCTTTGACTTCTTCCATGCACGCAACGATCAGGGCGAAGTGCTCGGTGTCCCCGCCGATATCCTCAAGTCGCCAAAGTACCACGAGCTCGCCTCGCTCAACTTCTTTTACTTTGAGACGACCGAGAACCTGGTGCGCACCTCGGAGCGCATGGCCGCCGCTACCGCACAACGTGCCCAGCAGCAGCTCCAACAGCAACAGTCCCAGCTGCCGGCCAACGGCATTATCCCCGGCCTGGCGGCGAGCCGTCACTTGTCGGCGCCACCTGGGTTCGGTCCTGGTGCGGCCGGAGGCGGCGCCTTTGCTAGCATGGGCACCATCCGTCGCGGCAAGAGCATTATGATGGCCCGTAACCTGGGCACATTGCGGCGCGCCAAGGAAGAGAAACGCAAAGATGCGCAAGCAGACCCGTCGGACGACATGATCTTGCGGATTCTGCGAATGCGGCCCGAAGCGGCCATGTATCTGAAGGAGCGCCACCGGCAAAAGGAGCGCATGGCGGCGCACCAGGCAGCGGCTATGATTGTGCGGCAGAGCATCAGCCAGGGCTGGACGGGCCCGGCCTTTGGCGGCGCCATGTACAGCCGGAATAACCTGCCGCTGCGGTGAGTGAAGGGGAGGGGTTTTAGGAAGGGGTGTGATATAAAAAGGGAAGAGGTGCTCTACGAAGCAACAAACACTAACGACGGATGAATCTCTTCCTTGTTTCTTTCTTTCTTTCTTTTCTTTTTCTCTTTTCTTTCTCTCCTTTCTTTCTCTCTTTCCATTTTGGTTTATTTGATTGCTGGCATGTTTGGTTATCTATGGGGGTCATGTTTTCTTGGGAGCATTTAGCAGTTTGGTTTTGATTCTCTCTTTGCTTCCTTATTTTGCTTTTAGGAGTACCCCTTTGCGAGTGTCTGTTTTTGCTTCCTCACTTTTGTCACTGTCTTCTCAGCGTTGCGTCTGCGCTGCACGTTTGAACGTTTTCCTCCTATGCAAGAGCAACATTTATTGATCACAAGCTTCTCTAACAGCTAATGATGACTAAGAACATATATCTGAAAAAAAATTGCCAATGCGCCCTATGTAGTGATGTTGAGAGTCGACCACCTACTTAATATTCCCCCAATCCAACGACTCGCGTCGACCTACAACAGTCACAACCTCATCTACATCATTTTCTTCCCCGACTCATCTTTGCCGTGCTGCATAGCTTGCGCATTGCCAGGAGTTACATCACCGTCCATCTTTTGCTTGTTGCTTTATTGATCTTGTGCGCCACCTCCATCTTCACTTTTTCGCCTTTTCCCCTCTCCTCTACCGCGTCTTCGGCACCCTCCTTTTAACATGTCTCTTTGCCTGTCGAGCTTGTATTGCTGCATCATCCGCATGCGGCCCTTTGTGGCCTTTCCTGTAAGGCATCCTCAACATGTCTTGGAACCAGCTCCGGCATCTCTCCCCCCTCTCCGAACACCCATCCGCATCGCAGTCACGTTCGCCAGCAGTATCTGATGCGACTCTTTCATTTCTCAAAGTATCGACACGCCTCGGCCGGTGCAAAGACGATCACCCTAATGCATGGGTGCTCCTGTCTGCGTTTCTCAATCACCTGGACCGTGCCGGCAAGATCAACCTGGCTATAGACATTCAAAACTGCGACGACAACGAGCAGCTCGTGTTTTTGGCCAGCCACATCCTCGATGCGCTGCTCAAGCCCTGTACGTATTGCGTGCCCTTTCATCTTCTTTTTTATCGCTTTGCCTTTTGAGCATTCAGCATTCAGCATTCATTTCTACATCTTGATCTGTACATGTGCCTTTTTTCTTTGGTTTTATTCGCGTGCTAACAAGTCTACGCCCAGCACAACAGTCGTCCTCGCCGGCGGCCACGCGCCGCCTCCCTTGACAACACCGCCCTCCCAGGCCGCTGCAGGTCTCATTGACCTGAACATGCCCACCATTGAGTCGCCGTCCCGGGCAGAACAGACAAACTTGCGCGCCGACTGTCTTCGCCGAGACGGGTTTGAGTGCGTGTACACGGGGATGTGGGACAGGGCTTGTTGCAAAAAGGGAACTGTGCACCCGCCTCCCCATGAAATGCAGCCAACGCTGGAGTGTGCACGCATCATTCCCTTTGCTCTTGGTTCCTTTGACGACAACGGCGCCGTCCAGACAAGAAACAAGGCAATCATCTGGTTCGCCATTCACAGGTACTTTCCCGAAGTCGCAAGCAAGATTGATGCTAGAAGCGTCAACCAACGTGGCAACGCCTTCTGTCTCGAAACTTCACTACACGCTCTGTTCGGCAGCTATCGCGTCGGTTTTCGGCCTCAAGTTGACCACCTGCACCACTATGAGATTACCAAGCTGACCAGTGCCCGAGTGGCTATGTTTCCCTCGAAGAGCGGATCGCCCGTAGTCGAGTTCACCAGCGCCGACAACAGCATCCCCTTGCCGGATTCAGATTTTCTGAAGGTGCACCTGACCATTGGGCAAATTCTTCAAGTGAGTGGGCTTGGTACAGCAATTTCCAGGG
The DNA here is from genome assembly GCA_019925295.1 of Sporothrix pseudoabietina. Taxonomy (NCBI): domain Eukaryota; kingdom Fungi; phylum Ascomycota; class Sordariomycetes; order Ophiostomatales; family Ophiostomataceae; genus Sporothrix; species Sporothrix pseudoabietina. Next base: position 901,817 of record JADHKS010000001.1, on the reverse strand, counting down.
CATTACACGACATTGATCTTGCCCACGGCTGCCGGGGGCTGCATCCGGATGGGAGTACGGATGTGGGGGCGCTGTTGTCGCAGATCATGCTAGCCACTGTTCGCGTAGACACTCCAGACGGCTAGAATCAGAGTGTCAGGGCGGTGCAGTATTTACATGAGAGAGAAGACAGTACAGATATTGCGGTACCAGGCGCGGTACCGGGCCTAGACGGAGCCACTTCTGTGCATTCCATAGCGACAAGACGTGTTTATATGCCGCTTTTTTTTTTGGTGAATCGAATCCTCTCTACAAACCAATAAAGTGACGGCTCGTGTGACGGCCCGTGTGGCGGCTCGTGCAACAAGAATATCCAAGTATACACACCACATCCATACCAAAGATAACAACTCAAAACTCAGAACCTAGCACCTCCAGCGCGTAGAAAAGCTACACGCCTTGTATCCCGAGAGCAAACGACTAATCAAAGCGGAAGCTGAGCTTGTCAAATTCACCACACTCCGCCGGCGCCCAGATAGATATTGGACCGGATCAGGCCCGACTGCAACCACAAATTGCTGGGGATCTCGGCCAGCACAAAGGGAACATAAAAAACCCACAGCGTCGTGCTGTAGCCGCTGCTCGGCATAGCCATCACTGTTGGCATTGGCCATGTTGCTGCGGTCGAGGAACAATGTCAGGTGCGGCCCACCCCTGATTGTCAACATTAAGGGCACCGTCTATGATGACAGGATTGAGATTCACATCACCTGGCAGCCGCATTTCGATCTCGTGGCGTTTGTCGAAGCTCTCTTTGACGAGCTGTGGACAGCGTCGTGCAGGCACGCGACAGACAGGCGACAGACAGGCGACAGAGTGCCAGCGCAGCATACGTGCAAGAGTGTTGTCGTGCGGTGTCCCACCTCTGAATCTTGTAGTTGTTGACTCTACTCCGTACAGTTTTGGATCCCCCTCGCCAAACAGAGATGTCAAGAAGAAGCATCTCTTCGGGCTAGGTGCCGTATCATGTGATGCACACAGATACTACATGGGGTTGAGTCGCCGAAAGTAGAGAAAGAGGGCGAGCAAGAGTAGAAAATATCGGCATGGTGTTGTTGCACGCTATCATAATCACAAGGACAACTGATATCTCCACCCACTTCACGATGGCGTCAATATTTCATACTCTTGCGGCATCGGCTTCTCCTCGATCCACGCCCGGATTCCCTGGGCAAACAGTTCTGGAAACTGCAGGGACCACCAGTGGATGGCATTGCGTACAACGAAAGCGCAGCTGTCTGGATTCTTTTTCCTCAGGACCTCGCCCGCCGTCTTTGTGTCGGGTACAATGTCCTGTTTCCCGCCGGCCACAATGGCCACTCGTACACTGCCGTCGATTGCTGCCAGGTTGTCGTTGGTGATGAGGGCCAGCTCCGCGTAGATGGGCCGCAGGGTAGCCATGTTCTGGTTGCCCTGGACTTGTGCCCGCAGTCCGGGGACGGGCTGTGCGCCGCCCAGTGTTGCCCAAAAGATCTTCTCTGTTGTCAGCATGCTCGCCAGCGTCACCATGCCGCTCAACAGCCGCGGGTGCTGCATGAACCAGAGGCGCGTGCCTGTAAAGGGGGAGCAGCCGGTGCACCAGACCGTGAGCACGAGGTCCAGGTGGCGGCGGGCAAACTCGAGCGCCAAGAAGCCGCCCAAGGACAGGCCGACAATGTGGGCCTTTTGGTCAGGAACGTGTTTGTTGATGAGGCGGACCAGTCCATTGATGGTGTTGTCAAAGCTAAAGGGGATGTGTTTGGAGCGGGAGTGTGCTGGCAGGTCGACGAGCAGCAGGTCGTAGTCGTTCTCCAAGTAGGTGGCCACCCGTGCAAACTCGAGCGAGCAGGATTCGGCGCCGTGGAGAAAGACGATTGTGGCTGGTGGTGGAGAAGATGGTGAAGCCAGAGAGTCCGGCGCGTCCGGTTTTGATGACGGCCCGAGACGCGTAAATGCCAGCTCCGGAGCGTCTTCTGTCGGCGGTGTCTCATTCGTGGCCATTCTGTCAATACGAATAAGAAAAAGGTGATGTGTGGAGTGGGGTGGGTAGAATGAAAAGGAGGACGAAGAAGGTGAAGAAGATGAGAAAGTCGAAAAGTTGATTGAATGATGTTGAAATGCTAGGTTGTAGCTGTTAGGCAACTGCCAACGACACGGCAAGCCTCGTAAGGCTCGTAAGGGCCGTTCCAGGGGAGCTGCCAGACGTCACAGCGCTAGTCCCTTTGTGGCAGCCACCCTCACTCAGCCTTGGTCCCTGAATTCTCAGAGAATTACGTCGTAATTACATCGTACGAAGTACTCCGTACACAAACATTGATACGCCTTGTCGGTTTGTGAGATCGTGTATCAAGCCGATGAATGTCGATTAATTTTCAGTCAAACGAATGGTAGCTCGAGACGACGGGCCTTTACTATTATATACGGACTATAATATAGTTCTTTCCATTGGCCGCGTCAGACCCAGAAAGCAAAACGACGCAGCAACCATGGCCAGCAGACTCCTTCAAAGGGCAGAGAACCTGCCGAACTGGATCCGAACCGGATCCGAACTGGATCTCAACGTCACACATCGTGCAGACGTGGACGTCGACGGCGACGCGGACGACGTCGATGGGCGGCTTTGGCGACTTGGGGAGCCCAGCAACACAAATGCATACTAATACTGAGTAGACGCGCGTTTGGTGCAAGGTAGAGAGAGGCGCCGAGGTAAAAAGCAAAGGCAAAAAATGAAGCATCTTTCAAAGAATCTTACTCTTGCGTCGGCCGGGAATCGAACCCGGGGCCTGTCGATGGCAACGACAGATTTTACCACTAAACCACCGACGCTTGACATCTCAACGATTGGATGGCTGTTGTGGAGACTGCCGCTGTTGTGAGGGTTTTTTGTATGGAGTTTGTGTGGAGTGAAATCGTGACACTGTCCCCGTCTTGTGTATGGAGTGCGGAGCATGGTTTTTGCCGTTTTTGGTGTAAGTGCTAGCGTTCCTCTTGTCGTGCAGATAGCAAAACAGGCAGAATGTTTTCCTAATCGTACCGGCCACCAGCACCGACAAAGGATTATGTACAGATGTACTCCGTAGCAGCGGCAAAACTTCCTCCAACGGGACTGAAGACGACCATCTGACGAGCAGAGCTTGTGTCTCAACTCCATCCTGACTCCATCCTGACTCCATTTCGACTCCGTCTCGACTCCATCTCATCAAAGAGATGTTGACTATTGACAACGAGAGCCTGGCCATTATCAATTACCTGTACCCAGACATTCCCTCTGTCGGGACTCCCAGCACCTACCAAGGCCGGCCACCAGCGTCGTCGTCGGTCGGATCGCAGTGCAATGCTCCCACCCGCTTGACGACGCTGGCCGTGACGTCCTTCAACGAAACCGTCTACCGCTGCCACTTCAACGCCATGCCCAAGACCCCAACTGGCTAGGAAGCCGCCGGCATCAACTATCTGATGGCCATGATGGTGGCGTCGCAGAACCGCAACTGCACGAGCATTGCCGGGTGCGGCGATGCGGCGGACATCTCGACGGGAGAGGCGAGTGGCCTGTATGGGTTTTGAGTGGAGGGAGAGGGAGTGATGGCTAAATAAGGTTGTTGGTAGTGGCGTGATGTGATGTGGTACTCTGTAATGATTTATGATGTGCTTGATTTTTGTTTTCAAAAAGAATTGTTTCGAACAAAGGTTTTTCTTCTTCTCCTTCTTTCTTTTTTTCAAGCCCAACTCTAATTTGAGTTTATTTCAATGCCGACTTCGACGACTCCGTTTCTTTCCACGGAGTTATTTATTGTTGTTACCTTGAAGAAAAACAGAAATAGAAAAATAGAAACAACAAGCCATTGTTGACAACACGAACCGCCCCGCAGCGCATCCACACATCCACACATCCACAAGGTGAACCATGGCGAGTACCGTGAATCGTTCAGTCACGACGCATAGATAAAGAAACCAGTAAGAGCAACACCTGCTTTTTGGAGACATGGTAGTCAGTACGGGGCTGTGGCCTGTACGTGGATCGACGGGGTGATCCCGTTATTGCTTCCTCGGTGGTTCCTTTGTATCTCACCCCATGGCTGCATTTTTTTTCTGTACTCTGAAACAGGACGTGACGACGCAGCAAATGCAGTGGATGAACACACAAAAATGCAGTGAACGGTACACTGTCTGCAGTGTAGGATGTAGGCTGCAGAGAGCCGCTGTAGATTGGTGAGTGTGATGCAAGTAGAGCGTGTGGAGTACAGCATGCGGCATACCACATATGAGAACTCACGAAGCAGGAACAGAATAGGAACAAAACAGAAACAGAAATAGAAACACAGGAACAAACAGAAACAAAACAAGACAGGGACACGTCGTACAAGTGAAGCTGTGGCGGACACGAGTAAAACCGTCTTGGTCGTTGTGGCAGTGGCAGTGATAGTAACAATACGAACGTATCAATGACATTGATGGATGGACTGACAGTTAGGCGTGTGGTCATGTGTGATTGTAGTCAATATTGTGGGTCAACATCAGGAACGTCTTCTCCAGTCTCCAGGCTCCAGACTCGAGTCTCCAGATTGTCTCCAGACGTCCAACAGCCTCGTCTGAAGTGGTGTGGTGGACGTGTTTAAAGTGGCTCGAGTGGAAAGGGGAAAGTGGAAAGGGGAAAGTGGAAAGTGAAAATGGAAAGGGAAAGTGGAAATTGGAAAGCGGAATGAAAGCCGAAGGAGAGACAATCACAATCAAGAGACATGCACACGCACAGACACAGACTGAGAAAGAAGAAATACAAGCAGCCAAGACAAAAGGAGAAGTTCTCCCGAGACCAGCCCTGCAACCGTTTGGCAAAGACGAGAAAAGAAAAAGTCTACCTGCTCTGCTGCCGTTGCTTCGAGGTAGTAGCATAACTTTGAGGTTAGTAAATAGTCCTCTTTCGACCATCGACATCGACATCGACCATCAAACACCAAATATCGATTCCTACGTTGGTTCTCGATTCTCGATCGTGGGTGCCGAGGGTGCGTAGAGAAAAAAAAAGGGTAAGAAAACAGGAAAGCTGCTTGGTGCAACTTGGTGCTGTTTGGTAGCCAAGAACTTGGGTTCAGTCAAGATCGCGGTCAGCCGTCCCGTCGTGCCTGTGATGGCTGGTGGCTACTACTGTGTAAACCTCCAACTTTGGGGAAGGGACGGGGGTCACCTTCTCATTTGGAAACGTTTTGTGTTGCTCCTGAAGAGACTTGGGTCGTGGTACGAACGTAGCGTGAAGAGACGGACGATGAGACGGAGTTTTTTGTGGGTCCTTTGAGAAGGTGCCTGCCTGTTCCAGGGCAAACGGCGCCAATTCCAAGACGGCAGTCAATTCGTCACCACTCTTAGCTCATCTTCCGCCAATGGCCGTGGAGAAAACGCGCGGATAGATTAAATGAGTGGAGTCTGTGTGTTCTAATGCGTACGTGCAGGCCCACTGTTTCTCCGTTTAGCCTCCGTCGGCCGTCGTTTTTGTTCCGTTTTCATTCGGGCTGCTGCTCTCTCAAATCTCAAAATGAATACGGAATACGACGTAGAGTTTCGTCCCTTCGTCGTGGTTGCCCTTCTTGGATCCTTCTGCCCTTCTGCTTTTCTGCCCTTCTAGCTTCACTCTTTTCACGCTTCTGCTGCACGGTGATGCACTCCTACCCTACTTGTCTGCTTCTGGTTTCAACAAGAGAGACTGAGAAGGAAAAGGTGTGCTTCGCGTAGAGACCAGACAGCGCCCTCGTCATGGAGGGCAGAAGAGGGGTATCAATGATAAGAAAAGGGAGGTGTGAAGAGGGTGAAAAAAATCCAAAAAAAGAGCATCTGATCTTTTCTACAGAGTACGGACGTTGGCAGTTCTTCAGCCAACCAACGGACAGGCTGTTGATGGGCCTCCCTTGATTCGACGTCTCAACCGTCTATTTTCGTACGTCGTACCCTTTCTCGCATTCTCTGGACGTCTTCTCTTTTTACACTTTATGTTTACACTTGCTTCGCGCTTTGCATCGCCATCAGGATTAGGGCTGACATGTGCGACTCCGGTTGGCGTGAGAAGCAAATCATTCTGATCCTGTCTCTGCAGAGTATCTACTCGTAGTATGTATGCATATATGTACGAGCTACGAGCTACATACATTAGAGTATCCTGCGCCTCAACTTGCGCAAGTGGTCGTCATCACCGGCGAAAATACGCCGTATGGCTTGTCGAGTGGCGTTTGGCGTTCGTTTTAGCTCTCATGCATTTTCACCACACTACGTACTCCATACTGTTTTACGTCGTACACCAGGCGATTTCGCGACCTGGCGACATACTATTTATGCGACTATCGGGCTGGGATTGCAACGTGCGGCGGGCGACGACCAAGTACGGCCAACCCGACTTCTCGGGTGCGCATGCGAGATTGGTCTTTCTACAAAATGGCGATTGCGAGGCACAGTACTCCGTACGGTGAGCGAATGGGGTTCAAAGCAAGAAAAAGTTCAAAGGAAGCTGGGGGTCACGCGAACAAACATGGGGCACTTTTTGAGAGGAGCCTGGGCCGCCTCGAAAAATGCGAGCAGGAAGATTACATTACAGTGAAAAAGACTGCAGATTGGCAGATTGGCAAGAGATTGGGAGCTGCCAAAGGATTGCACCGCAGCGGACAATTTGGAGAGGAAAGCGGGGGCCTGGTCCAGAGTCCAGACTCAAGAGAAGCAGTAACACTGTGTAGGTACGGGCACGGTGTTGAACGCCGTAGGAGGGAAGGAACAAAACGGGTGCCTGCAAGTCGCTGCGCTCCTGCTGCCTCGTTCCTACTTCCTGCTCGCAAGATCGCGCCCAAATACGACGTAATACGACGTAGAGAGAACTCGAGAGGCAAGAGCAATCGAGGGGCGCTGGGCGTTAGTGCTCTTGCTCCTGCTGCGTAGACAACCAACTCAGCCACGGCCTAAAACCCTGTTTCCGGGTTGCAAGAAAGCATTGAACTCTCGATAGATAGCATTGACTTGATTGACTTGAATGACTTGATTAACTAATGTCCGATTGTCTCATTGCCTCATTGTGCTTGGGTGTTTCCAGTTCTATTACAGTGGCGTTCGAGAGGCTTGCGACAGCACGGTGCCAACACGCGCCGACATGCCGTTGAGAGCTGCTTTTTCAGTGGAGTGGTTTTTCTGTTGGGCGTGGCGATTTAAAAGTGTGTGCCTTCCCAGGGAAAGTCTCTTCAGCCCGAGTTTTGCTGCAAGACGACATTTGCCTGCAGACAACAGGCAGTTTTGGTTTTGGTGCACTGGCAGTCTGCACTGCACTGCGTCGTCACGTTACCCGTCATAGAAGAGACAGAGGCCCCTTTTCTTGGCGCGGGAAGAGACTAAAAACGGAAAATGAGAGGTGCACTAAAGTCCAAGTCTAGGCTTGAAGAAGGCCTCTACTATTTACTTGGCACGAAGGACGTGCTTTCACTCGCAGAGCAATCTTTGACAAGCCCCCAACCTCAACCGACCGCGTCCCCCTAGCCCCTAAATCCCCTAGCGCGTCGCCCCGCCCTCCCAAACCGTCCCAAACCGTCCCCAAAGTCTGATCCAAAAAATGCTGCAATGGCGCAAAGTCTCGAGCGCGCAGTCTCGGCGGTAGTACCCTCTAATCGCCCCTAATCACGAGGTGCATACTCTCAACGCTCACTCTGACCCCCCCCCCCCCCAACTCGACCAAGAAAGGACGGACAGACGAGGCGATATGAGACGATCTGTAGTAAAAAGGACGGCAGAGAAGAAGCGAAGAAAAAGGAGAGAAGAAAAAAGAGAGAAGAAAACGAGCAAAGAAAAAGGAGCGAAGAAAAAGAAACGAAGAAAAAGAAACGAAGAAAAAGGAGCGAAGAAAAAGGAACGAAATAAAAAGAAAGGAAAGAAAGGAAAGCCTGGAACGGGCACTTGGCCCCCTGACTTGTGGAGAAGAAAAGTATTTCCATGTCATGCAGTGGTGCGAAATAAGAGCAGAATAGGCGACGACTAGGGAAAAGATACATGGAAGGATGCAGACATAATTACTTCGTAGTATTGAAAAGGAGACAAGGAAGGAGTATCCCGTAGTTCGTACGAACGTAGTTGCTACGGAGTACGACATAAATATACTTCGTAGACGAAAGCGCGAAAAGTGGAGAAACAAGACAGGAAACGGTGGATTGGACCAACCAGGGAAGCCAATTTCCGAAGATTGGGCAATTTGGGGGGGCAGCAGAGTGGGCAAAAGAGTACGTCGTACGAACCTCCGTACGTACTCAGGTACTCAGGTACTCTCAGGGGAGAGGAGGAGACAAAGAAGGAGCAGCAAGAGGAAAGAGCATTCGAGGCACGAAGAAAAGGAGGACACGCGTGTTTGGCGCCAAGCGACGCTTAGCTTCTGCGGAGTCGCCCATTTGCCTCTGACCAGTAGCGACCAGCGCCTACCAGCTGCCCACAATTGCCCACCATTGCCCCCTCGAACACCCCAAAAAAAGAAAACCAAACGAGGTCCGTTCTACAGACGGTCCTCCTAGTTCAGGGGGGATTGTGCAGTCTGACGTCGGATGGCACACTTCCCGTTCTGGCAACCGCACCCACTGGCAGGCAAGTCGGGGGCCAGATTCAGGGTACCGTCGTCACACTATTTACAGCAAGGAGCCGCACTACCAGCAAGCCTCCAGCCCAACCAGCCTAATCAGCCTAGCAGGAACTGCGCCAAACTGCGCGCTCTCTCTTTCCCAGAGCCACTGAGCCACCGAGCCACCGAGCCACTGAGCCACCGAGCCGCTATTGATCTCTCAACGCCCAGCACAGCTCCGTTTGTGGGTCCTTTTCCTCTTCTGCGTGGGTCTTTCCTGGGCGTACGTCGTACATGTACTCCGTTTTCTGTCTCTTTTGCTGTGAGAACAAGAAAAACAAGAAGGACAAGGAGAAGAAGTGGGTTTTCGCGAGTCCCCTTTCCCCTGTTTCTCGCCCGCGCCCGCGCCCACGTCCACGTCCCCTTGTCAGTTGCCCTGCTCGTTCTTGGCTCTTGGCTCCTACTCTCGCTTTGGCTTTTGGCGTTGTCGCCTGCTGGCACTTGTTTCGTCTTTTTGCTGGGTCGTGAAAGAAAAAAGGAACAAAAAAGGCCCAGACTGAAAAGGAAAGAGCATCCTTTTTGTCCTTTCTCTCCTCTCTCTTGGTCCGCCTTCTACTTTCTACTTCTCCCCTCGGTCCCCCTTTCCCTTCCTTTACTCTTTTGACCCTCATCATTATCCATACCGAGATGCATCGCGACTGACGACTCCTTTTCTTGTTGAACTTGTCTCCTTTTTTCTTCTTCTTTTGTCGCTGCTCTCTCACTTCTCTCCTTATCCTCGCTCCTTCCCTCTCCTTTTAGTCTTATCCACGCTCCTTCCATCTTCCCCCCCTTTTTTGGACCCTGACCGCGACTGCCCTTTCTGCGACTTTTCTTCTTCCGCGGCCAGCCGTCCTTTCTCTCCCTTCCTCGCTTCGGCACCTCCTTCCCTTCTTGACTTGACTTTGTGACTTTTGTGACTTTTTGTGTTGTGTCGGTGCTCTTCGTACCTTCCTGTACACAGTCTCAAACTCTCTCCCACACACACATACCACAGTTGCGCCTTCCGTCTGCGCGCACGACAACGAACCAAGACGAATTGAGACGAAAAGACTCCGAGTGACGACTCACATTTCAACTCACTCTCAACCACACTCCAGATTACTTCTCCCACCGCCTCCCCTCCTCTACCTCCACCACCACCACCACCATGCCGTCCCTCTGGCGGTACGTCCGCGGCATGGTCTCCGGCTCGTCAGCGCGCTACGAGCAAATCGACAACGACAAAGATCGCGACCACGACCGCGACCACGACCGCGACGTCTGGAGCTCTCCCTCTCTCTCGTCGCTCTCTTCGCTTTCGTCTTCCACCTCCCACACCTCCTCCTCTTCACACACCGCCGTCTGGCCCGACTCGCCATCGCAACCCCACCGCAATGTCCTCGCCCTCATTGTGCGCCGTCTCCGGAAGGGCACCACCACGCTGCTACTGATTGACCTGTTTATTGTTATCGTTCTGCTGGTCGCTTTCGAGCCTCTGATTACCCTCCTCCGCCGCAACGAAGAGTTCTTTGGCCCCCGCGTCGTTCTTTCAGGCCCCTCGAGCGTCAACGCCTGGGACCCGGCTGGCGTTACTGTCCCTGCCTCCAAGCACGCCATGGGTATCCCGCTGCCGCCTCCGCCGCCGCCGCCGCCCGCCAGCATGCGCAACGCCATCCCGCGCATTCTGCACCAGACCACGGCCACCGAGAAGATCCCCGAGAAGTGGCGGGAGTCGCAGCAGTCCTGCAAGAAGGCCTACAAGGATTTTGAGTACAAGGTAAGCCAGCCCCCCCGACAAAATCAATTGATTGCCTCCCAGCCCTCGTCTCGTAATACAGCAATGTATTGTATGTTGTATGTATGCTAACTCGGCCTCGCAGCTCTGGACTGACGCTTCTGCGCGCGCTTTCTTGGCCGACGAGTACCCTTGGTTCGTCAACGTCTGGGACAACTACGTCTTCCCCATTCAGCGCGCCGACGCCATCCGCTACTTTGTCCTCTACCACTACGGCGGCATTTATCTCGACATGGACACCTGGTGCAACTCCAGCTTCCCCCTCGAGCGCATCGAGGCCGCCCCCGAGGACACCAGCGAGGGCGCCATGCACCGCGCCCTCTTCAAGTCGACGCTCCCCACGGGCGTCACCAACGATTTCATGATCGCCTCCGCCCGCCACCCGGCCTACGAGATGGCCATCACCCAGCTGCCGCTCTACAACGCCCTCACCCACTTCTGGGCCCGCTGGCAGCCGTACGCCGTCATTATGATCTCGGCCGGTCCCATGTTCCTGACCATGGTCGCCAAGAACTACCTGCAAACCCCGCCCTATGCCATGCACGCCCGCACCATTGGCGTCATCAACACGACCGAGCTGGCGCCCTTTATTACCGACCTCGAAAGCGGCACCTGGCACCAGGCCGACGCCAAGGCCCTCATGTGGATCGGCACGCGGCCCTGGACATGGTTCGGCATGGGCGCCATTGGCTTGATTGCCGGCCTATTTGTCGTCAACCGGATGCTGACATGGTGCTACGGGTGTGCGCGCGGGTCGCGGTCGTCGTCGTCGTCGACAGAGGGTGGTTTGTTGAAGTTGAGTAAGATTGTATGATTTCTTTGTTTGGGAGATCTTTTGATTTGATACGACTTTGCCTTTCCCCCCTGGAGTGATATTAGCATTTTCTTGCGATCTATGTTGTTTTGCATAACTTTTTCCTTTTTTTTTTATTTTCACCTTTTCTTTCCCCAATAATAGTGTTATTTTCTTTTTATTTGTGTCTTGCGTTGTTTCTTTCTCACTCTTTTTAACTTTCAAGTAATCTTCGGCATAGTACACAAATGGCATAATAAAGAAAAATAATCCAATTCATAAACAAATAAACAAATGATGTTCCAACAGGACAGTGAACGAACCATGTGAGAGGAGAGATGAGAAGGACGAGAAGAAAGCTTTGGACAAACCGGGTATTGCAATGGATGGGATCGCCTCTGGGTTGGGTTGCTTGGTTGATTGGGTATCTGGGTAAACGAACGTCGGCTTTTCCCAGGAAATGCAATGAACGATACTCCGTACAAGCATACCCAGCATAGTGGCGATACTGTGCCGCAGAGCACAAGATGAGGATCGTGAGATGGGATTTCTCATTCAGTTTTCTGGAGAAAAGAAAGTCGTCTTTATATAGACAGTCGACTTCGTTGATCGCTGTCACAACACTGCTTGCTGGCCACCCGGAGTCTCATGCACGATTTATGCCTCCGGGTGTACCGTACCAACCGCACAAACGGCGATTCTCAAACTTCTTTATGATCCCAAAGTTGAACAATAACCACCACAACCAAGCAGCCATCGACGTCCAATGTCCTGATTGGCGGCTCTGTTCTATCCTGGTCTCTCGATGCCGACCATAGTGCAAGACCGGAACGATGGATCAATTAGCATCTCTTCTTTCCGGGATACAACGTCTGTCGTAATGTGCGGGTCAGCCTTGCCGAAAGAGGTCGGTAGATATGGTTTCGACTGCGTTGCAATCGACTCATCAATATCGAGGATGTGCGTCAATTTCAGTTGCAGAGCACTTTATGTAGTACGGGCAGAGTGTTGACACCATCTTAGCAGCTGCACCGGACGACGTCTCAATTTCTGGGGCAGCTCCTGCATAGCTCAATGTGAGTAAGTGGTGGTGACGGTGACGTATTGGGAGTTTTTTGTATGGAGTGGCTCGCGTCGTAGCTTCGTCGGTTTTGTCGTCTTGTGGCTTGCCCTTGTTTATTGTCCGTCGGCAGTTCGACGTGTTGGCCGACGACTTGGGCACCCTCTCCCAGTCAATCCCCACCACCGCCGGTGTCACCTACACGCTCTATTTTCCCTACTTTGCGCCCGAATCAAATTCCTGTGTCTGTTATTTCTCGGTGCACGCAGGCAATGGTCCGCCGGTGCTGCTGCAGGTGGTGGAGCTCTCGTCAAGCCAGTACACGAGCACGTTTGTTGCAACTGCGGGGACATCGACGACGGTTTTGTTTGTTGTCGTGGTCTCGGGCGATTCGGAGGCTGTGGTGCAGGTGTCGAATAGTCGATGGATGGAAAAAAGAGAGCGAGAGAGAGAGAGAGAGAGAGAGAAGGCAAAGTGGCGCATGGTCGAGTTTAGGACGACTTTAATCTATCCAATAGATGAGGACGGCTCGGGGGCGGGACGGGCTTTTGTTGATATCGGGGATAAGTGGTGGTGGCGAAGACCAACACGACGACTGCGCTTATCCATCGGCGGAACCTGTATCTGTGAGTACTTTTAACAGAGTTGAATAGACACCGTTGTCGATCCATGTTAGTCGAGAGAAGTATGTCGAAAACAAATCAACCGCAACAACGAAGCTTCTTCTCATTCTCCCCATTTTCTCGGTCATTGGCCTCGCCATGGCGCAGTCCACCACGTCGCAACCGCCCGGCCTCACCTAGTCAGGCATATATACCGGCCAGGCCAACGATACTCTCGACCGGATTGCTTCTGCCGTCAACCGCAGTATCTGCTCGATTGCCCGTGGTCGAGGCTGCATAGGGGATACCCTTCCAGACAGCGACATCCTTCCAATTGGCGAGACCCGAGAGGGTGACATTGCCGTTGACGACCTGGGATGAGCTGTTGAAGGCGGGCACGCCCTGAACGGGACCGTTGGCAGTCAAGAGGGCTTGGCCAGCGAGAGACGCCAAAGCACCGGTGGCCAAATGGCCGAGCAGAGGCCAGCAAAAATCGAAGAGGAGGTCGTCGAGCGCATGGTGAAGGTGTTGATGATCGAAAGAGCTCTTCTTGTTCGCGGTTGTCGCAGGTATCGCATTCTTTCATGTCGATTCACCCTTTTCCGTCTGCGAGCAACTTTCTCGCTCTCGCAAGACTTCTTGCATCTCTGCGATTGATTCGTCCGCATCGTCATATCGTCATATTGCCCTATCGCCATATCGCCATATCGCCATATCGCCATATCGCCATATCGCCATATCGCCATATCGTCATAGCATCCATAGCATCCTCGGTATGCGCGCGGCTTGCGGCTTTGTGGACGGAATCATGCCAATTCAGCCTGTTTTCTTGACGATCATCAGGAGATAACAAGCCGCGTCGACATGGTCAAGGCTTATTGAGGGGGAAGCACGATTGTGGTCGCAATAAACGGCTCAGATCAGAGCTCAAAAGAGGCTCAAAGGGCTCACCCAGAAGGCCTAGAGGCCAGGGTACCTGCATACGTGTACGGACTCACGTACGCCAATGCTGACCCGATCGTTCGTTGTAGATTATTCCGTGGTAAAAAAGCGCGAAGTGGACTGGCTCGAGACTGGATGCGACTGGGCCAGTGGGTGTGGGCATAAGACGTGGACTGGATGTAGGAATGGAAGTGCACAAAGAGTGTTGATCTTGAAGGTTTGTCGTCGGTGTCGTTCGTCGCGCAGTGACGCGTTTTGGGCAAGCGAGGCGGCCCAAGGTCGGCAGATAAAAAAAGAAAAGAAGGAGAAAAGGAAGAGTGGCGATCAGCAAGGAAAGCCAGCGGATGGTTCTGGTTTTGTAGATGGCAGGGAAAGAGAAAATGGGATAAATGGGATAAAGCTGGATTGTTCGACAAGGTCTTCGGAAAGCTCGGAAGCTCTCTCGCTCTTTCCTCCAATTTTTGAACTTTTTAGGCGAATCGGGTCAGATCGACGGTCAGGCCAAAGCTGGGGAAGGCGCGCTAAGATTGGCTGGTATGCCGTGGAAGTAGCGACCCTCTCCTTTTTCTTCTGTGCCCATAGCTAACTGTACAAGAATCACCCAATTACATCACTTACGGAGTACACGGCCGGACCGCGGCGCACTGATTGTGCGGGTCGAGCAGTCTGCTTCTGCTGTTATCAATCCTGGCTACATCGTAGATCTTCTTTTGCGTGCCGTTCGTTTAGATGCAAAGATGCATCTTCCAATAAGCCCCGCTTGCTGCATGAGTCGCTCTTTCCTTTTGTCGCTCTTTCTGTCAAACCCCCGCGTCTGGAGCGGTGTCGCGCCTTCCTTCCTTACGAGTACAGCCAAATGGTGTGCTAGCGGCTAACGCAACCGCGATGACGGATGGCAACATCTGCGTCAGGGGGGCACCTGCCCAAATGGCGAGCACCAAATACACACAAAAACGCATAGAAAATAGCAAAAGACGACAGCAGCCAATATGAGACAGCGGTCAGTAGGCATGTCCGTAGGCATGTTTGCCTGCAGCAACGTCCAGCAGATGGGCATTGTTTGCCGGTGTCCGCGAGTGCTGGTTTGTAATGAACGAGCACGAAGCACGAGCACGAAGCACGAGCACGAGCACGAGCACGAGCACGAGCACGAACAAGGCCGAAGGAAGGGCAAAGACAGGCATAACGACATTGCTATGAGTATGACTACAGTGGCAGATGCCTCTTTACAATGGCGGAAAACAACTACGATATTCGGAGACAGATAGAAGACGACGACTCGGACAACCTGGATGAAGAATACGACCGTAACGGACCAGACAACATCTCAAGCATCCGTCTTCAACCACTGCCCAAGATGATAGACTACCAGCGAGAAAGCGAGCTCTACTCGGAGACACTGCTCAACAACAACAGCAACAACAGCACCGACAACAACGGCGGCGAGAGCAGCAGCAGCAGTCGCAGCAACTCGACTGTCGACGACGTCGGCCTCGATCTGGACGACGACAACAAACAACGTCTCAGATCTGCTCAGACTGCCTACCCCAAAACATGGAGGAGCTATATCTGGGATGCCTGGGACCGGCCGCCGGCTGAACGTCGCCTTCTCCACAAAGTCGACGCTGTCGTCTTGACGTTTGCCTCCATAGGCTACTTTCTCAAGACACTCGACCAGACCAACGTCTACAATGCCTTTTTGTCCGGCATGAAGGAGGAGCTGCACATGGACGGCAACGAACTCGTTACCAGCACATCCTTGTGGACAGCCGGCTATGTCTTGGGGCAGATCCCGGCGACGCTGCTCATCACCCGTGTCAGTCCAAGATGGGTCATCCCGTCGCTCGAGGTCGGCTGGGGGCTGGCGACGGTCGGTGCGGCGACGGTGCAGTCACCGCATGCACTGTATCTCTTACGGTTCATCGTCGGTCTTTTTGAGAGCGGCTTCTACCCAGGCATCCACTATCTGCTCGGCTCCATCTACACCCCGCAAGAACTCGGTAAGCGGACGATGCTGTTCTGGCTATCTGGATCGGTAGGACGCCTGTTTAGCGGCGTTCTCCAAGCAGCCGCCTACGAGCGGCTGCACGGTGCCCACGGCCTGTCGGGCTGGCGGTGGCTGTTCGTCGTGGATGGTATGTCTTTGCCCCGACTCTCCCCTCATTACTACGCATACTAATGACCAGGCTTCATTACTTTGCCCTTGGCCCTTCTCGGCTACATTTTCTTCCCAAACCTGCCCCAGAGCGGCGACCGCACCTGGTGGCTCTCTGAAGACGAGCGTCAGCTGTCCGTCGACCGCATGGAGGCCATCGGCAGGGCCGGTAAACAGCCTTGGACGCGCGAGAAGGTGCACCGCATCTTGAGGAGTTGGCACACCTACCTGCTGCCCTTGCTCTACATTCTGTGGAACAATGGCAGCTACCAAAACGCCATGGGCTACTGGCTCAAGAGTTTCAACGAGAACCCGCCGCCGGTCCCCGGCGTCTCCTTTACCATATCGCAGATCAACAATCGTGAGTTCCTCCGTCTCTGCCGTCTTTATTTGCTGCTCGCTCACAGAACAGTCCCCCTTCTCTGCACTGGCATTTTGATTGCCATGTCTCTCGTCTGGGGCTGGCTCTCGGATGCCCTGCATGGCACCGCCCGTCGCTGGCCCTTTATTTATTTAGGTGCAGCCATCCATCTCGGCTTTGCCATTGCCTTCCTCAGGATGCCCCTCTATGGAGACATTCATGCCCGCAAAATCGTCTACTGGTTCAGTGAAATTGGCGGCGGTGCTGGTCCCCTGATCCTCATCTGGATCAATGAAATATGCTCGGCCGATACCGAGAAGCGCGCTCTGGTCGTGGCCGTCGCCAACGATCTGGCCTATGTCCTACAGGCCGTCGCGCCCAATTTTGTGTGGCGCACCACGGATTTCCCAGCGGCCCGCCGCGGGTACACGTGGTCCATCACCCTGCAGATCCTGATGGTCATCGTGACGGTAGCCATACAGATTTTACTGTGGCGTGACCGGCGGCGAGAAGAGGCCGTCAAACTGAATAAACGGAGAATCAGGGCTGGGAAGCAAAAAACACGCCGGGCAAGCTGGCGAGAAGCTGAGCGGCAACCGCTCGTCTACACGGCCGTGCCAACCAACGACACAGAGGTGTGAGCGAGGACAACCAAAGAGTACGGATAGGAAAAGGAATGGCAAGTAAAAGATATACCTAGGGAGAAGGTACAAGACTAGAGCCACAAGATGCCCACGAAGCAGACGGCGTACGACATTTCATGACATTTACACGGCACATTGTAGCTTTAACTCACAGTACATACACATCATTTGCTTGTTATCTACACAATCTTCGCCTCGCCACCCATAAAAACATAAAAGCCTCCACATCACCGTCGTCTTCCACGTACGGCCATAGATATTGGAATGCACGCATCGCCGTTCTCGAGCCCGTTTTCTGATTCGCCCGTCGCGGGGCCGCCTCGACCGCCGCTGAGGCCTGGCGATGTACCGGGCAGCCGAGCTCCAGGTACCTCGCGACGCAGCGCGGTGTAGCCTTCCTCTTTTGTACATCCCCCCTTTCCTCTGCATGATGGCTGAGCTAGCTCTTTTCAGAACAGTGGTCCGAGACCGCGAGGGAAGAAGGAAAAAAGAGTCAAAGGCAACATGGCCTCTCACACCTACGCGGAGGGTTTCACGGCGCGGTTTAGTCGTCGTGGTGCCTCGGGGCAGTCACGCGTCTCCGTCGCGTCTGACCTGCGCCGGGGCGTTTCAAGTGCGCTGGATCCACTACGCAGCATCGCGAGCAGTGCGTGTTGATGTTTGACGATGCCTTACGGCTCACCGATCCCGTTAAAGGTTTTTCCGAGTCGAAGATATTCAAAGGTCGTAGTCGAGGCAGTCGGGAGTGATGAGGGTATTTAGCTTCGCGACGGTTCTATCTAACCGCTCCATTATTCCTCCATAGTTCTAATAAGCATGTCGAAGACAGAAATAGCGAAATGGGGTGACACCCGTTCCCGTTCTTGTCCCCATCTGCGTCATGGGCCAAATAACATGCCGACTTTCTCGAACGATCATCCAGTATGATGACACCGGGCACCGCATTCTTTGGCAGATCGGGTGGCAGTAAACAAAACTCGCCCAAAGCATACCCGGATGCTCGCGGTGCTAGCATCGGCCACGCAAAATTTCCTCTCTCGGCTATACCGAAGACGGCCATCGAGGACCGCGAAACAACGGGTACAGTGCCCGAACGAAGTCAGAAACTTTCTCGCATGTTATTCAAGTGAACGAGAAAGGGTAGCCGGGACTCCAAAGATGGTTCTAACACGCCAGTACCAGTCACGGCTTACAAACACAACAACACTTTGATTGGAAATGTAATTTAGAGAATATAAAAAGAACGCTTCAAGTGCTTTCAAACAGACGGTTTGTTATGCTACGGTCGCTAGAAGGGGCCCCGGGTTCCTATGCCTCATTGTCCCCCTACGTACCCGGCTATTCGTCGCCAGCCCACCCACACTTTACAGAGACAAATGCCACAACGTCGTCGATCTCATCTGGGATTCTATACCAGTGGCCCTGCCCCGCGTAGGCCCGCCATTGCACATCGAATCCGAGCCGGCCCATTGTGCGGTGTGCTGCTTCGCCCAGCGAAACCTTGATTTTGTCGTCAGTCTCGCCATGGCCAAGAAATACGGGGGTTGATAGGACCGTGTGCGCGCCGTTAGAGACATTGCCCAACTGCAGTAGCTCTCGTACATAGTCTATGCTGTTAGCCAGGGACCTGCCTTGGTCTTGTTTCTCCGTGTCTGCCCCCGCAGAGACAGAGCACCGTTCGTCCGTTCCACCAAGAACTACATCATCAAGCTCCGGCCCGTCGCCAACAGCTGCTCTTGCTTCAATCTCTTTTTGAAACGGTAGCCAGCCACTCATACCGACAAATCCGCCAATGGGTCGCTCGAGTGCGATCAGGCAAATGAGCGCCATTGCACAGCCCTGGCTCAGCCCGCCGAGGACAATGTTCTGTCTTGGGATGCCCGCGTCTCCGCACTCTTGCTCCACGACGGCGAGAATCTCGGCAAACGACTCGCGCAGCCCTGTGAGCTGCTTATGGCTGCGGTCGGAAGGGTCGTCGAGGGATGCGACGTCGAACCACTGCGTGAGCATGGACCGGCGGAACGCCGTCGAGCGCCGGCGCCGGGATGTGGGGAAGATGAACTTTGCTCCGGGAAACCGAGATGGCAGTCCAAGGCCATCAGAGCCGATCCCCGTCTCCAGAAGCTCACGGCCGAATTTCTCGCCATTGGAGCCAAGGCCGTGGAGGAGGATGAATGTGTGGGTGTGGTGTGCGGTTGGCTCTACAACAAACGGCGCGGGTGCGGGCCGGCCCGATGTTGACTGTGTCGCCATGAGGGCGCAGTAGAGAATCAGATGAATATCCTCTAGAGAGTGTAAACGATGCTGCGGGCTGTATTTAGGTCATATGAATTGCTGTGTGGAAGATTGAAGGTTGCCAGTTTTAGCACGAGTGTGTTGGCTGGCTTGGATTTGAACCGTTGTCCACCACGCGCCCCATAATTTTGCCCATTGCAGCACGTCGAACAATGCCCATCCCCGACATGACAAGAGTTATCACTAATGAAGAACTCGACCAGGCGACGAAACTCGCTCCGCCATTTTCGATGCCCTGTCTGCTCCCAGATGGAAACACGGTACTCAAATCCGGCGACACGGTCCGCGAGGCCGAGGCCAACACTATGAAGTTTGTGAGCAAGCACACAAGCATCCCGGTCCCGGAAGTACACATCGTCTACCGAGATGCCAATTCCGGCCATGTCTGTATAGTCATGGAGTATGTGGAGGGCGACCGACTAGACAACGTGTGGGAGGGCCTCACTGCTGAAGAAAAGGATGCCATTCTGTTCCAGCTCCGTGGCTACCTCACACAGCTTCGACAGATAAAGGGCGCGTTCATCGGCACGGTCGACGATTCTGGCTGCAACGACCACTGGGGTCGATGGATATGGCAACGAACGTACAAAGGCCCAAGAAAGAAAAGACAGGGAGACGAGCCCATACATATAGAGAAAACAATACTATTCGCAATTTGGAACGTCGCATGGCCACCAGTCAACGGCCCTTGTTCCTCTCGTCTTCCTCCCTCTCGCTATCTTATTTTAGGGACAAGGCTGACGGTCTCAAAAGCCCCATGTTTTGCACTGCGATATTGTCATCCAAAGAAATCGACTCTTAAAACGTCGGCTCCAGAAAAACGAGAATGAAAAAGGCGTAACGCCGGCCCTGGCCGTTTGATGGTTTCAATTTTTTTTTTTTTTTTTTTTTTTTTTTTTTTGGATGAAAGAAAGGAGAAGGATTAGCGTTGTACTCTTGTGTCCTCCTGTTATTTAGTTAAAGTTTTCTTCGGCCTATGTCAAAGGTCCCCTATGTGTCTCCTTGTCCTCTTTTGCCTCTCCTTCAGTTTTCTCTTTTTCTTTCTGTTCCTTCGTCTGCCTCTCCTCTTTCGCTTTTGCCTCGGCCATCCATGTCGCCCAAAACGCCTCCTGATCCTCGCGTTCAATGCGTTGCCCGTCGACGTACGTCAGCGCATACGCCCCGTCCGAGATGAGCGGCGGCGGGCCCTTGTCCAGCCCCCGAATATGCTCAAAGCGGCCGCGTACGTCCTTGTCTTGTTTGGCGCGGCGCTGGATGTACGTTGTAGAGCTGCTGTCTCCCGTCTTGGCAAAAACAAAGTGGATGGGCTGCTCAACCTGGCTGACAACGTCTTCTCGCACGGCTGGCGGGCAGTCCGCCAAAAATATGTCAAAGGCTATAAAGGCTGTGCTATGTAAGAGATGGACGACGTGGATGGTGGAGGAAACCGAGGCGGTGCCCTCTGGCCGCTGGGCGGTCTGTGGATCGGCCTGTGGATCGGCCAGAGGACCGGCCAGCTGTGCAGCCAGCTCCTGGCAAAAGGCGTCGACATGCGGCTGGGCCCAGGCGACAATGGTGGGAATGCGGCGGTTTGGCACGGCGAGTGGCTGGCGGTAGAGGCAGCGGATAGTGCGCCTTGTTGTCAGGGCCGCTATTGTCTCGTCACAAAGTACAATGACCATGTTGAGTGCTCCGTGTGTGAGGTGGGCGGAAAGAGAAAATAACGAAATGAGTGGGAAGTGGCCGGCTTTTTGGGTCTTTCGTGTGTTGTTTGAGATTGTTGGAGGGATGCAGGTAAGTGGGGTTACGTACGGGGTACATATAGATATAGGCGTGATATATACTCGTACATCGTACATGCGAAGTATCTGCTGCCCGGACCAGCAATTCAGTACGATGCATATGCCTCATATTCGATGTCTATATAAAAGAAACTTGTAAAGACGACTTGCTATAGACACAAAAGTAATTGAACTCAAAACAATCTGGCACAATGGAACAATAAACACTTAAAAAAAAGAAGAGTGCGAAAACAAAATATAATGTCAGCTCGAGATAAGCCACTCCGACATGTGCCAAGTCGGATGAAGTGAAGCGACTGTATCTCTCTGTACCTATGCGAACGAAGTCAGCAGACGAACAAAGCGAGGAATGTAGAACTGTATCTTCTGTAGCATTCTGTTTTTGCGAGTTTGATATATACTACACCGGATACCGCTAGATTCGCAGAGGTCATGGATGTCCCGAGCTGTGTTTTGGCAGAAAAAGCTGTCCAAAGTCGGGAATCATCTTGATGACCCTGATGAAAGACAGAAGGAGGGGAAGAGCAGACCCTCATTAACGAGCTGGAGAAGACAGCTGCAAAAAAAAACAGAGTTGGAGAATGTCGTTCCACGTCAATCACGTCTTTTAGTAAAATGTCAGAAAGTGGAGTAAGTTGTTGCGAGAGTTGACGAATCGGACAAAATGTGCTGTCGTCCGACCACTGTCGGAGCGAGAACCGACAGATGTTGTCCCTTTTGGTCTTTCGGTGAGTCAGTGTACTTCCACTGGCTACCACGTGACTCACGAGATGCAGCGTCGAGAATTTACTCCTTACACTATACGACGTACATGAACACGGTCTGTGCGAAACTGGGAAAAAGAAAGAAAAAGAAAAAGAAAAAAAAGGATGCTACGACCACCCGTCCCCGCCTCTTCTGCTGCACGACTCCTTGCCCGGCCATCATGGCAAAACGGGGCCGTTCCATTTGGTTTCGCCATCGACCCTCACCTGTCTCGAAAGACAATATATTCTCCAACTTTGAGGACCCAAGCATGGCCACGCACTTATAGTACGGAACATCACCGCAAGCTCCGGTTGATGCCCCTCGGCGGCTCCATCACGGCCGGCGTCGGCTCATCTCATGGCAACGGCTATCGAAAAGAGCTGGCGAAGCTGTTGACGGCTAACAACTACGACGTCGAGATGCTGGGATCGCGCAAGACTGCAAAGGACGGCGGCTGCCACGAAGGCTGGCGCGGTTTCCGGATCGACCAGATTGACAAGAAGGCGCGACGGTGTGTCGAGCAGCTGCGACCAGACTTGTTCACGGTCAATGCGGGGTCCAACGACTGCCTCCAAGACTATGAGCTTGACCGTGTCGGCGAAAGGATGGGCGGACTGTTGGAATACCTTTGGACGGCGTCGCCAGGGTCGACGGTGATTCTATCGACACTGGTTGTGAACCGCGATCCAAAGGTAGATGCGCGGATTGTCACTGTCAATCAGGCGTTGCGGGAGTTGGTGCAACAAAAAGCGGACCAAAAGATTGTCCTCGCCGATATGTATACGCCCGATGGACCTTCCCTCGAGGACATCGGCGAAGACGGCACACATCCGGTGGATGCCGGCTATACAAAGATGGCCAGAATATGGTTCATGGCCATTGAGGAGGCCGAACGAAACGGGTTATTGTGACGAGGTTGGGACGGAAAATCACTTAAGACAAATCTATTAAACTCTAAATGGCAATATATGACTATCATCCTGTAGATCTCTTCATCTACAACTGGTATCTCAGCATGGTGTAGGAGCACTTCTTGAAGGTGACCTTCTTGTCGGTCGACAGCTCCGAACGGACGGGCACGACCTTCTCCTTGTCCTCGAACGTGTTGACATCACCGGGCTCACCCGATACCTCAATCTTCTCGAGGCCGGCCTTAAACTCGGCGTCAATCGACAGGTCCGCCTCAATGTCCTCGAGCTTGGCGTTGACCACGGAGATGGTCAGCACATTGTCCCCACTGACAACAGCGGCCATGTCCAGGTGCTTAAGGTCCGCAGGGAGCATGTTTTCGAACAAGGCCAGCTGGCCCGTCAGCTCGCCTGTGAAAGACGAGCAGCTGCTGACGTGCGTCGACACGGACCGGCCGTCCCGCAGGTACTGCGACATGAGCACGTACGGCCACCACGTGGTCTGCTTGACCAGGTCACCCTCCTTGGTGCGGATGGGCGAGAGCACATTGACGCTCTGGGCGATGCAGGCAATCTCCACAATGTCGGCGTGGCGCACAAAGGCGTGCAGCCAGACGGCGACGCCCAGCATGTCGGACACGTTGTACACCTCTTCGTGGCCCTCGTCACCCGGGTAGTCCTGCGGGTTCCAGACGTTCCACTCGTCGAAGCAAATCTTGACGGGCTTCTTGACCTTCTTGGCGTGCCGGGCCTTGTCAATCATGGCCTGGGTCCAGGTGATGCAGGTCTCGGCGATGCGTGGCGCAAAGACGGCCTGCTCGTGTGTCTTTTGGTCGCTGTAGAGGTGGATGGAGTGGAAGTCCACCCACTCGATGCACTGCTGCAAAACATACTCGTCCCAGTCGTTGTAGCCGTGCTGGCCGCACAGAACCAGCTTGACGGTGGGGTCCAAGAAGCGAATGGCCTTGGCCCACTGGATGGCTTGGGCCGCATACACTTCCTTGCTGACCTGGGCCACCTGCCAGTCGCCGTACACCTCGTTGCCCAAGCACCAGTACTTGATGTTGTGCGGCTTCTCGACACCGTGGCTTCGCCGCAGGTTCGCATAGTACGAGTCTGCGTCGCTGTTGCAGTACTCAATCCACGCCAGCGCCTCGCGCAGGTCGCCCGTGCCCATGTTCAGGCAGAAAAAGGGCTCGACGTCTGCCACCTTGCACCAGGCGACAAACTCGTTGGTGCCAAACGTGTTGGGCTCGGTGTTGTGCCAGGCCAGATCGAGACGAGGCTTGCGCTCGGCCAGGGGACCGACGCCGTCGCGCCAGTTGAAGTTGGCGCAGTAGTTGCCGCCCGGGTAGCGCACGAGTG